>VYXD01005127.1:570923-681871 GCA_013397195.1 Hylia prasina
TTTTTTTTTTTTTTTTTTGTAGCAGATGTATTAGCAAGACTTGGAATGCATTTTATTTAAATGCATAAAATTTCCAATAGCTGAAAAAGAGAAGTGGCACTGCACACTCCAAAATTTCATGCTAACCACAAGTATTTGGTAGGACTTGTGTAGGAGGGGATGTTCAGGCAAATTCTTAGTCTTTTTCTTCCTTCCCATATATTTTATTCTTTAGATTCACTAAATAAATTTTGGTTTACAGTACTCCCCAGGATCTTCATGCTGCCCTTCCCAAAACAGCAAATCTTGGTGCTGGCTTTGTACCATGAATATGATCAGATTTTCTAGTCCAGAAAGAGGAGAGAAATGGATTTACCCAAGAATCCAGAATTGCTAATATCAAATAAAACCACTGATCCAAATCTCAGAAATGCTTTGGAAATCCTTAGTCCATTTGCATCTGAACAGGAGAAATTTGAATGAATTTAGGCTTAAAAAATACTCTTTGACTGCTCAGTCATACTCTTGCCAGTTCTGTCACTTAATCCAGTTACTCAAATTTGAACAATAAGTGTTCAGACATTGAAACTGAGGTTTGAAAATACTTTCAGCAGTAGCCTTATTTTGTTTCACTTTTAATTCATGTTTATTTGATTTGTTTCACTGTGAAAATGACACTAAATCAAATGCTGAACAGGTAGGAACGTACAATATTCTAATAGGAAATAAAATAATTACTGAATAACAAGTAATGAATAAATCAATAAAAAATATTATGAACACACTGAAAATCCTTATGGCAAAAATATATTTCTATAGTGAAATAACGTTTCCTATCAAGGGAAGGCCACAGACAAGGTCTTCAACTCTTACACAAATATAACCACAAAGTATTTTCTGAAGAAAATCTGGATGTTGCAGTAATGTGTCTAGAATGGAAAACTACAGCCTGCTATGTTCAGGGCAGTATGGGAAATAATCAGCAGGAAGAAATTGGAGCTGGGATTATGCCAAGTTATTTTGTTGCATATCAGTATGCCCTAAAGCCTATTCTGTAAATGAAGGGCTTTTATCATAGTTTATGTAAACAGGATGTAGGAGGTGAAAGAATTCTGATAAAATTATTTTTATCAAAATGATTTGGATATGGATTTTGATCTTCATGTACATTTGGGAACTGACAGTGTCTAGGTGCAAGCTTCACTGATTCTGCACATCTGTGCCCTCTGCTTTGAAGCATAAATTGCACCACTGAATCCTTAAGTACAATTACTAAACCTACTGTCTACACTGGGGGCCTTGTTCTAATGAAAGTAATTTATTTTTACTTGGAACTGCATGATCAGGCAAGCAAGAATATACAACCATCTTAATGGAAAATATTTTAGGAAATATTATTTAATATGGAGTATTAAATAATAAAAATGGCTGATAGATAACAGAATATATTAAAAACATCACATATTCAAATTTCAGTCAAAATTTTTATCTACAGTCATTGCAGTTTCAAAGGTGCTTACTCTAAACTACATTAGTAGAGAAAACCAATAAATATTAAATATGTGCATAAGTATAGTCATCATTTTGCAAAGCCAGAACACTCACAGGGCAGCATGAGTGCAACACCATGCTGTAGGCAGGGAAATCTGGCAAACATCTTGGTGAGGAGCTCATATTCTGCAAAGTGTCTGGGCATCTATTCTAAAACTTATTTAGAAGCTCCAGTTCTGATTCAAGCAACCAGTTTTTTTTCCAAAATGGCATATGTACAGTGCAGTGTGATAACTCTCCCTGTTGACTTTGCTATTCACAAACTTAAAAATCTTAATTTAAAAATGTACTGCAAGTACACTTAGAATTTCAACTTTTCTACATCCCAAGGTGATACTCTGAGTTGCTTATCAAATGCACCATGTCTCAGGTGACGCTTTTAAACACTTACAATCTGGATTTTTTTCAAATATTCAAAATATCTGAAGTACTTTTTTTTTTACAGGGCTGACATCACTGATGTTCTGCATAGCAACATATTTAGTAGTTTTATCTCACTTTTGATAGAAGAGCCCTTTTATAAAATTTAGTTTGTACATCAGGCAGTAAGTAGAATCAATGTGTCATGAATCCTTAATAGTTTACTAATTAGTGAGTTGGACTAGAGGTGTTGTAATTATTTTATTGTCATGTCTGCCTTCTCTTCACAGTGTCAGTTAATATTAACATTAATATTCTTAGATGAGGATAAATGTATAAAAAATGTGTATATTTTCACATCCCTAAACCCTTGTATTGTGCTTGTAAAAAAAATGCCACTGAATTGTGATAAAAAATTTTATGCACCCAAATGAAAGGAAATTATTTTGAAAAGTTACTCAAAAGAACTATCACTGTGTCCTTCATATTAAGGTAATCACAAAGAAAACCATCTATTCTATAAAGTGCATTTGTAGCAGTTAGATATAAAATGGATTAAAATAAAGAATTGCTACTATTAAGGTGATTACAAATCTTTTTTGATTAAATTTTGCAAACTGCTATGTCCACTAATGAGCACACAAGCTGATTTAGTAGAATTAGTCCTTTGTATTCAGCAGAGTAATACATCCCCCTTTGTGTTAAAGGGACAAAAGAGAAGTGTCATCAGGAGCTGTCTGCCTGCACACACAAGCATGCTCTATAGAAAGTGCCATGTTTATTGGAAGCATGGAGGAATGCCACTAGGAAAACACAGGAAGCCCAAGCCAAGATTTGAGATAGCTAAATTCATTTATCAGATGTTTTCATTCATATTTGAGAGGGATACTTCAAAAGCCCCTCTTCTGCTGCTTCCTGTTAAAAGTGCCTATGGCATTCTTTGTGATTATTAGTGAAACAGAAATTAAATAGCAACTGACCCGTACAGTGCTCATGGCAGTCACATGTCCCTGAGACCCAGATACTGCCACTGCGCCACGCTGTGTGATGAGCAGCACGTACATCCCCACTCACGATCTGCTTGGGATTGCCAGAGCAGATGAATGAAGGAAATCTGATGAAACTTCCTAAAGTGATGCCATGCTAAGAATGAACGTTCTTGTTTCCTGTTTTAAACAATATATGACTTGTTCACAGCTTCTGTTCAATTAAAAAACCCAACAAACTGATGCTGTCTCAGTAATGTTTACTAGAAATAGATCAATAGAAAAACATTCCTGAAAGATTCAAAAAGCCTCTTAAAAGAAGTCATAGGAAATACAGCATTGCCATTAAGTAGATGTACATGGACTATCTCAAATATGGAAAAAAAACATAGCCATGCATTCTTTAACATGCAAAAGATACATCAACACCCTAATGTCAGACATCATAAACTTGTTAACAGCATTATGTTGGAAGAGCATTGTTTCTTGGGTAGAATATTTTGAATTACTTGAATTATTTGAAAAAAAAAGTCAGTGCCATAGGTTTTAACATAAAATCAAACTGATGACAAATTGTCAATGACATTGACCCCTTCCTCTGTTTTCAGCAGCAAACTATACATTAATTTCTTGCTGTTCTAACTCAGGCAGCAACCTATCCTTTAGTACTATTTTAGGTTAGAAAAATAAGTCTGTTGCTTGAAGATGGCTGGACATTCAAGTGTTATTATTAATAATTTCTACTATGTTTAACTGGTCGAGTGTGTTAAAACAGCCAAAGGTTATTGCTGTTCTATGTGTATCTCTTTTGCTGCCACATAATGTATGCCATAAGTATGAATTTCATCCAGGCTTTCCAAACTATATTTTTTGTATAAGATATGAAATGTGGGTTATAACTTCCTCATTTCTTAATGTTCTCTAATAAATTACATTTGAAAATATTCTGTGGTATTTGTTATCTTTTCTTCTTCTCCTTTAGCAAAAAATGGCATTTCATCACAAGTAGACCAAGCACATGCAGTGCAGCTGGGAAGAATTAACCTTCAGCAATTAATTTTAAGCTCTAACTCAAAACAACCTTGCTTCGTGGTTGCTTCATACAACCAAATGAATAAAATTCAGGTTTCCTGATAACTGATATGTGGCTGCAGAACTGCCTACACAGCTTCAGTCTCAACTTTATTTTCTCAAAACTATCCCTTTGCAGATTGTTTTCACCACCAAATAAAAGCTTGCTGCCACTACTTCACATACAACCCAGAAAAGTCTCTTTGAAAGCACCCTTTCTGCTCCCAGGGATGTCCATTTCTGAAAAGCTGAGTTCAGCACTTGTCTCTGCAGAACCATCTGCACCCATCCTAAAGGTTTTCTTGACCCAACTGAAAGGGAACATGTAGGAGCCAAAATAGGATATATGTTGGTGAGGATCTTGAAAAGCAGTTGAACACCGGTCAGGCATGAGGCACTTCCATTAAAATTTTGTGAAGGACCTATTTAAAGTCTCTCTGCACAGAAGCTCAATATTGCCATTGTTCAGTAGGATTTAACATTTTTCTCTGTTGGGCTAGATGAAGGAGATGGACATTGGACCTCACTACACCAGACAAGCTCCAGTGAAGACTGTCCTTCTCTGTTACCATCAAACTTTTCAAAATGAAATGAACCTAAAATATAACAGCATCTTTAGGCAGACAAATGAGAGTCTAGCTATTGAATTTTCATTCATAGAGGCTTGTCCAAATAATAGCCTTCTGTCTGCAGTCACTTTCTTATGAAAGACTTAATTTAAGATGATTTCAGGGGCAGAAAATTAAATCATTCACAGTGAATAGATCTTCTAATAACAAGACCCTTTAATCTCACAGGCAGCAGTGTTGTGAGTACTTGTGCATAATTGGGACTAGAAATTAGTAATTTTGCTGTAATGCAGCTAACCCAACAATAGAGACATTTAAAATAGACTTAATATTGACTCAGGCTGTTTACTTGAAAACTTTCACCAGCTACGTGACATTTTGCTCTGCTAAGGATTAATGGGCACAGGGTCTAAGGTAAGTCTCATTTCCTAACCAGTCACTTGCCCTAGTTATTCATACTCTTTTAGATGAATGGTGGAAGTGAATTTATCTTCTGGGATTTTAGAAAAGTTGCCTTAAAAGAATCCCTAATGCAAAACACAATCCTATTGTAACCTAAACTGTAGGGGAGGGTAGTGTGGAAAGTTAGCATTTTTAGTAAATAACTGGGTAGCATAAGAAGCCCATGGGAATGTGAACAAAACGTATTAAAAACAATACTAAGTGATAGTTAAGATCAACATCTGAAAGCAGGACGCTTCAAAGTGTCACTTTGTCAGTTACACTTTGAAATGCTGACAGTCAGCATGTCTCAAAATGCATGTCTCAAGCTCTTTCTCTTCAAGAAGAAGCAAGCATTGGAATTTGGAATTTCCTTTGAATCCCTTTCCTTGTCATGGTTCTGTTCAAGGTATTATGTTTATCTTGTGGTTCATAGACTATTTAGCAATATTATTACATCAGACATGAGACTTTTTTTCTTTTTTGCTCCATAAGGTTACTGCAGGAGGTGCAACGTGGCAAATAGTCTCTAAAAAATGTCCCAGGTCATTCATAGCCACTTGGGACCTAGGAAACCATGATACTAAAAGAATATAGGATCATTGTTGGTTTAAACCCTGATCTGGAGAGATGATCTTTCACATCTTTTTTTATTGTTATTCAGGAAAGTTTCTGGACAGCCCCTTCCAGAGCTTCCTGATCTCATACAGAGAGAGGTTGGCCTAACAATAAAATTGTATCATCCACATTACTCTAATTTCCTAGTTTGGATGTCTTGCTTTATCTTCTGATCAGCCGTAAACAAAAAAGATCAGAAATCACATATTTTTCCTTTTCTAGTTCTTTTTCCTTACCAGACATGTACTGTCTTTTAGTTCACTGTTGCATATAAACAAAACAAAGAGGACTACTTCTTATGTTCTGGAGCAAAATGAGGAGCATGATGGCAAGTTTAGCTGAAGGAAAAACAAAGCATGAAACATAACAGCATAACTGTTGCATTTCATCCTTTCTTTAGAGATTCTTCCACTGGAGAAGATGATCCACCAACAAAGCCGAAATTTGTATAAAAAGAATCAGAAGGATTCACTGATAAAGAACTTCAAAGGTTGTTTAGGGATGCACAGGCCTTCATCCAAGCTCTATGTCAGAAGTCAGCAAATTCATGTGCTACTGGAAGCTCTGGTACAGATCATATGATGGTGGCTGAAACAGTACTCATTTGGTCAGTGTGTCCCAAGAACAATGTTAGCTTTGAGTTTTCATTGGGAATACAAACACTGAACCTTTACTCACCCCCAGAATTTTTTAAAAAGCAGATTAGGGATGTGCAACCAGTTTTCTGCAGGTGATTGCTTTTTTTTTCCATCTGATAATTTTGTCTGAGCATAACAAAAAGAGGGCTTTGTTCATTGGGAAAGCCAGACACTACAGATTGGAAGCAGTTTCTCTGATGGTGCTACAAACTTGCTGAAAATCTTAGATGAACAGCCATAGGCCTGTGATGGCTCTGCAAGCCAGGCTGAGATTTCTCTGGACTCACTGTGCATCTGTCACTTGTTTATAAGCCCTAGGTCTGACTCACAGAGAACATATCTGATTCTGCTGGAAGTGTGTGTGCAGCTGTCTGACACGTACAAGATGTGCTGGATCCGCCCTCCATGTCCTGCACAGTGTGTGCCCTCACTTCCACCCAGTGTGAAAGAGCCCAGAGTGGATGGACAGAGACATTAAAGAGGAAGAAACTTAACAGAGGTTGCTGTGTAAGCAACCTTATTTATGTAAGGCAGCAAACCTTTAGACTTTATAAAGGCAACAGTATTGTGGGAGAATATTAACAGTACTCCATTCTGTTGAAAAATGCTCTTCAAACATTGATTTCTGATGTTGCTTTTAATTACACTAATTGAAATATTTGTCTGGGAGAGGAATTTGGCCATTTACTGGCATTTCTTTTTCAGTTCTTATTTATTTAGTAGCCTGAAACCAAAGGTATTAAAAATATTCTTTTGAAGATTAAAATGACTGAATATAAATTATGTGAATTTTAGTATTTCATTATCTTCCTCACTGATGAACATTTCAACGCTTATGGAAACTAGTCATTTTTTATACTTTTAACCATGTACATTATTGAATATGACAGAATGTGACCATATATAGTCATCATTTACTTGTATATCACAGGATTTTGACATTTGCAAACTATATAATGAACAAAGCCAAATAATTTAATGAATAAAACCCTATGATTTTTTCTTGAAATTTCAGCCATAAGTTGTAGTCAGGATGTCACAGAATTGTTTAGGTTTGAAGACAGTCCTGGGGACTGTCTATTCTGAACCTTTGCTTAAAGCAGAACCAATTCTAACATTCTATTAAGTTGCTTCAGCTGAGTTTTAAAATCACCAAGGATAGTGTTACCCGGTTTGGTGGGATAGACACAAAACCATATATTTCTGAAGTTACTGTTAACAGGAGGGATGTAGCATTTGAGGAGTGATTTCTGTTCCAAGATATCTCTTCTGCCACACACATTCATCACACACTCACGAATCAGGTCCCAGTTCCTCTGGGCCAGCAGCACAGACCTGTGTCTGAGAGGGAACAGGCAATCACTGCCCACTCAGTGTTGGGGTCCTGGCTGCAGCTTGGCCATAACTCTTCCCCTGCAGGCTCTGCCTTTGACATGCTGAGACATCCTTTCCTGCTGTTTCCCTCTACCCACCCAGTAGGGACTACTGCCTTAATTATTTATTGCTTTCCGACTTAGGCTGCAAACATAAACTGTCAATGGCCTTGCTAATCACATAGCCCCAGGCAAACCTCTTTGACTTTCTGCTTAGCTAAGACCAATTACTAATTGTCCCCAGGGCCTCTGTCACCCTCTGGTGTCCTGCAACCAAATGTTACAGAAAGTGTGAAGCTAAGCAGCAGTTACATAAGAAGGTTCATCTGTACTTCTTTGTTTTCCAGATCATACTGAACTAACACATTCAGAGCTGGGCAGCTGCAGTCAAGGTCCCTTTTGCAGCGATTTTTGTTACACTTTAAATTTGTTGGCTTTTTTTTTCTCCTTATATCCAGACAAAATTTCTCTTATAATTTGTAGTATTTTTTTCTTGTTTTGCATGGTGCGCCTCTGAGAAGAGTCTGGTTTTGGTTTCTCTGCAGCTGCTGTAAAGCAAAGAGGTGAAATTTCAATAGAAAGCATAATTAACCCAGACATATCTGCCTGAAACAGAGCCAGAAACATTAGAATACTGCAACACTCATGTTTTTTAGATGTTTTCAAAATTTACTGTTTAATGGAAATTACTCAGGTTGGTAATGCATATCTCCAGTGATGGTGGTAAAATAAGTAATTTATTACAGGTGGGAAGACTTACATATACAGCAAATATGCTAATTATTCCCATGTGACCTCATCAAGCCCTTTTAGCTTCCTACAAAGTATTTTATCTCATTATAAAAAAGGGTTGCCAACAGTTACCTCATTGTGGCACTGTGAGAAATAAACAACTAAAGTTCATTTACTAGTTTTGAAAACAAATGTTGCCATTTAAGGGCTAAGTATAAATGTATGGGGAAATTACCCCAATATTTCCCCTTCCCTGTCATTAAGCCTTAAGGCTGACATCAAGAAATAATAAAATATTCTTTAGAGTCAATGAAGCCAAGTTTATGTACTAAGTTAACCTGGAAAGATAGTTCTGAAGACAAGTCACAACAAGTCACAGGATTTCCACAAGAAGAATATGGGAAAACGTTCCTCTCTAGAAAGCTTTACCTTGGATCAAAAGGGTTATGCCTAACTATACCTAGCTATATCTTGGATCAACGTGTTTGGTAACTACAATAAATTAAAGCAATAAAGTTATTTATTTTTAATGAACTTATACTGTAATTCATGATTGTGAACAATGATTAGGACCATAATTACTTGGAGATAGTTAAGAAGCTAATTTGGAATACATTTGAATTAATCTGAAATACAGTTCTGGGAATGGGAAGATAACATTTCAGATAATTATTTTTATCTCTCCAGGAACACTGTAACTGAATGAGTTCTCCCTAGTCCTCCAGCAGTGCCAGAATCTATGGAATACATTTCTAATACCTCCTGTGCACAGAAGATAGCATCAGACTGTTTGTCTGTAACTTCTAATCTGAAGCAAGGTATATAGATTTTGATTTAATTTTGATTTATTTTCAATTCTTATAACAAATAGTTTATTCTTGACTTTGAAAAAGCCTAAAATCAGATTCATTTCACTCATACAGCAAACTGAAACTTCAGTCATTCACTTCTTTAAATAGCAGAAAATAGATATCCCAAAGAACAATCAATATTTAGAAGGCAGAAGACTTAAGATGCTCATTGAAATTTACTTTATATAGGTATAATTTAGTGTAAATGGTAACATAATAATTACTGAAAAGAATAATCATACTATGCATGCATGATCACATAAATGCTTGTACAGATTTCTATATGCTTCTCAGCTTTGATTACCTTTGATTATAACAAAAAATCCCAAATGTCCAAATCATTAAAAAAAATTGCCATCAGTTGTGGAGTCCTGATGTGTTGGATATCTTTTTACTTGCCTTGAAACTTGACATTAAATCTTATCCACAACACAATACAAGCAGGACGAACAAAGGTTCAGATCAACAATTAAAAGCAAAGGAGCTTTGAGGACATGGAGTTTTGATGCAGCTGGAGTCCTCACTGCTTCTGCTCCACTGAAGGTACTTGGTAACTGAGATTATTTATGCCTACGTGAAACATAGCACAGCTCTGGAATGGGGAAACAGAGATAACATTTATCTATATCATGAATATTGTAACTGGCCAAAGTTCAGTTTTTGCAGCCTGAATATTCTCCAAAGACTTGAGACAATGTCTTGAGACAACAAGACTGTATAAAAGCACCATAAAAACTGTCTTATCAGTCAGTTATAATTTATAAAATTCAGAACCATGTCCCTAAATGCCATATCTAGAAGTCTTTTAAACATCTCCAAGGACGGTGGCTCCATCACTTCCCTAGGCAACCTGTTCTGGTGCTTCACAACCCTTTGGTGGATAAATTTTTCCTAATAGGGAATCTAAACCTTCCCTGATTCAACTTGAGACCATTTCCTCTCCTCCTGTCACTTATTTGGGAAAAGAGACTGACCCCACCTTGCTACAACCTTCTTTCAGGTAGATGTAGAGAGCAATAAGATCCCTTCAAGCCTTGTTTTCTCCAGGCTAAACATTCCCAGCTTCCTCAGCCACTCCTCATCAGACTTGTGCTCCAGACCTTTCACCAGCTCTGGCGCCTTTCTCTGTACCTCCTTCAGCACCTCAATGTCATTCCTGTAGTGAGAGGCCAAAAACCAAACACAGGGTTTGAGGATTGGCCTCACCAGTGTTGAGTACATTGGGACACTCACTGCCCTGGTCCTGCTGGCCACACTATTTTTGATGCAGGCCAGGATGCCATCAGCCTTCTTGGCCACCTGGGCACACACTGGCTAACATGCAGCTGGCTATGGATCAGCACCCCCAGGTCCTTTCCCACCCCACAGCTTTCAGTACCTTTTTCCCCAGGCTGTAACACTTCATGGACCTGCTGTGACCCAAGGGCTGGACCCAGCTCTTTGCTGTGTTGAACCTCATTTTGCTGGCCTCAGCTCATCCATGCAGATGTCATGAGCCCAAAGAGTTACAGTGAATCAAATTAAATCCACTTGGTGTCCAGTCACAAGTGGTGCCCCCCTGGGCTCAGGGCTGGGGCCAGTCCTGTTTAATGTCTTTATCCATGATCTGGATGAGGGGATTGAGTGTCCCCTCATTCAGTTTGCAGGTGACATTAAGCTGGATGGGAATGTTGATCTGCTGGAGGCTGGGGAGGCTCTGCAAAGAGATCTGAACAGGCAAAGCATTTACCTAAGCTGCACTTCAAGGGAAATCTGAAAATATGAAATATGAACCAACTGGAAAGAAACCAAAGAAGAGCAAAAGGAATGGTAAGAAATTTTTTTTAAAAAAAGTATTGCAATAAAATATAAATAATTGCATCACATTAATAATAATATTTATTCTGTATTTCTGTAAAAAATAAGCAATAAATTCAAATGGCAAAACCAGAATTCATTTCATATATTATGACAAAGTTTCTATAGACAGCTCCACTATGAACTGTGAAACACAGCAGCAAACTGCTTATAAAAATTTGAGGAATACAGCAGACAAGTGTATGTCAGAAGTCACAAACCACAAGAAATCACAAAGTACCACAGGCAGGGAAGGTTCCAGATGATCTTTCCAGGTTTCTTTCAGCTCTGCTGTACCATTACAGAAGGGAATTTTGTAAGGATGCAGGTATGTGGTGGTGTGTTGTCTGGAGTAAAATAGAAGTACTTTATCAAATAGGACTTAACAAAATATGGAAAACCAATTTAAAATAATATTATAATTATAAATCAACATTATAAATATAGTGATTTAATCAAAGATGATTCTTTGCATTTCAGAAGGAATGTTGTGTGCAAGGAATATTAGGGAGGTGTAGATTTATTTGACACCATCTTAAAATTTTTGAGTACCTTATAAACATTCCATAGATTTGTGAAAAAGTGCAATATATAAATTAGTCCATTTTGTACCATGCATTTATTTCAAATATTTTGTCTAACTGCTCAAGCTAGAATGTTTTGGAATATTCTCTGTTAATTAAGTATGCTTTACCTATTATTTAACTGGATAAACTGTACATGGTGGAATTAAGTCTCAGGTCTCTGCCCTAGTAATGAAACACAATTTTGGCCTAAGAAACTGATCAACATAAAAGTCAAACATACACAATATCATAAAAAGGGAGAATCAATAAGGAAACAAATGGCAAAACTAGAGTTTGAGCTGCATTCACTAAAGCAACCTCTTTACATCTTAGAAGTCAGATGTCCACTGAACTTGCTCTCTTTACCTGTCTAAATATTTAAATATATTTGCCATCCTTTAAAAGCTGTAATTTTATAAGATATGAGTGCTTTATTTTGTGTTACTTAAAAGCAAACAAACAAAACCCAACAAAACAACTCTTTCCCCCCTCCCCCCAAAAGAAAAACCTCCAAAAAATGAAAACACCACAACTATGGAAACCCAGGATTAATTAGACAAATTGGAATCTAAAAGCACTCCTAGATACCAAAAGGGCATAGATGAGAACTCTCTGTTTTTCAGATATTCCTGTGGCAATCAGAGCACAAAAGCAGCAGTTTTAAGATCTGAATACATTTCATTTTATAAAACAGCCATTTTGCCCCAATTTTAGCCACTGAAAAAGCATACACATAAACCATACTCTGCCCAAAGAAAATGTTGACCCAATAATAAGGATGCTAAAAGGCAAAAAAATAGATGTGCTGATTTGCAGATGACACCAGAGGCTGGGTATACCTGAGCTTAGATTTAATTCTACACAATTCTGCAAAATTAAACTGTACTTATCCCCTTTGAAAAAATAACTTTCCTGTAAAAGCTAAAATCTGAAACAAACAAAATCATAATTTTTTAATAAAATAGCTAAAGATAAAAATCTTAGGAATCTTGCTGATATTTTTGCTAACTGAATGCTACATTCTTCTACCTCATAAGAGAAAGGGGGAGAATGTGACGTTAACTCCAGGCCTAGAATAAGAACAGAACTCTAATAATTAAAAATTCTTACTTCTGAGCTAGTCCTGTAGGACTCCACTGAAGCACTGTAAATATGTTATTTGTGTGTGTGTTTAGCTCATGGGTGTGCTTGACTTCTTGTACAATGACTATGCTGCTACTGTAACAGGAATTCTCTTTTCAGGAAATGATTCAGCTAATTCTCAAACACATAGCATTCATATGACAATTAACGTTTCTTCTCATCTCATTTTTGATATTTATCACTAATGGCACTTCTGGCAAGAATACTAGCACTAACTTCAGTGACAAAAAATGCTGACAACTGAGTACAGTCTTTCTGTGTTTTAGTCAGTAATTTGAATTTTGGGTTGATGGGTAAGGCAGATATAACCATAAAACCACATACAAAAAATTTCCAGAAAAAGGCCTAATTTAAGGTCATTCCATCTGAGTCACCTTGAGCTGCATTTTCCAGAGACAAGTGGAAATCAGGACACCAGTCTCACCAATGTCATTTGGGAGTCAGTGGCATTACAGACTCCTTTAGCTTAGGAAGCATCCTCCATACATCAGAGTTTCAAAAATATTTAACATTTATAGCTCTCAATACCTACAGATAAACTCAGTTTATGAAATGGAAAAATGAATACCTATTTTGGAAAATTTGGTTTATATATAAATCAGAATTGTAAAATATTTATTGGATTATCCAGTTCATCTACCCCAAATTTTTGGTTCTCTGCACTTCATTAGTGCATCTAAAATAGCTGCTTAGTCTCTGTTTTCCTTTTCTAAAGAAAACATAAAGGAATGTGTTTCTGCCCCCAAAATTCCTACAAGCCCCTTTCAAATTTCAATTATAAATCCTCAACTTTATATTCTACAGCTCAATTTTAAATTGTTTGATAAATAATATTATGTTCAACAAATTCGTTATTTTAATGTGGAACTAATCAGATTCAAATAATTGACAGGTAACATACAGTGCTCTAACCCACTGACTTCAGAGGGATTCCTCAAAATACTTTTTTGTATCTTTAATGAAAATAAATTCTTTGTTTTAATTTCAAAGCAAAATTATGAAATTATGAAGTAACTTATTTAAAATATAGTTATGCTAAAACTCTCTTTATGAAAAGGTGTTTTATCTACCTAATATTGTGCATTTCTTGAGAGCTGTCATTCATAAAACCTTGTAGGAGAAAAGTGTAATTTTTTAAGACTCTACCTTACCTCTTGAAATATCTGATAAATCTGATCTAAAAATCTAAGTCCTGCAGCATAATCTACCCAGAGTTTTAGAGCAATCGCAAAGAATTTTTATAGTTACAGTTATCCTGTCAACTTGCCTTCTGAGATTTCACTAATGTTGGGTATTTCAAACTGAATCTGAGCTAAGAAATCAGTGTCCCATCAGGGAGGTTAATCTCTATGGTTATGCTCATGGAAACTTGTTTAGAAAGGAACAGGACAAATGTCATTGGCAGCTGTGGGCAGACAATAAACAAGCTGGACAAAGTGGGACAAATTCCCTCTTATTTAAGAATCTTTAAAAACATAAGCAACTATGAACTTGCTCAGATGTCCTAGAACCATAGAAGGAACAGAAAGACAGCTCTACGGAATCTATGCAGGCATTAATGCACAATATCACGATTCAGAATGAAGTTGGTCAACAGAAGTCTGCCACAGAATATGAACTGAGAAAAAAGTACTGAAGCAATATGTACTTAAGAAGATTTATAAGCTTTGCAGGAGAAGAGAAAGAAAACATCAACATTTTTTGCAAAACAAAGCAAAAATGATAATTCAAAAACTAATAACAGTAATTTCTGGCATTGTATCTCGCTTTGAAGTCTTGAATATTTTTGAATGGAGAAGTATTATGTTGTGAATATTACTTCAAAATTATCTGGGGAATAGTCAAACTAAATTCCTTAAATCAAAAGTCTAGTAGCAAAATTCATGGACAAAAGTAATATACCACTTAGCAAGCTTTGATGAAAAACTTTGTATTTTCTATGGATTCAATTTTAAAACAATAACCAGCTGCTGTTCAACAGTACCTCTTGGTTACATTCATTTTATATTGATGCACTTTATACAACTCATTTGGAATGAGTAGACTTATCTAAAATTGCAGTTGCAGAAGCTGTAGAGAAGTATAAGCAAAAGCAATTTTTTTGCTGTGAGAAGGTCAACTTATATTTTCTCTGTGTTTGGAATTCTCTCCATATCTAATCATTTGTTCACACATGTACTGATCACAGTGAAAATACTGTATGTACAGTACCAGCTTAAACCTTCTCTGTACTTTGGTTTTGTTCATAAAATCAAAGGCAAGGAGCTGTAAATGTAATTTGGTCAAGATAATAAATAAAGCATATGGAGATTAGAGAATTAACCAGGCATTTCACAGTGCTATTTTCAAACAAGATCTTCATCTGTCTTTTAAGAGTGCTTGTATACAATAATTATATTCTTTTATAAAGTCTGAGGTTGACGAATCAGCTTTTATATGAGGCAGAAGTGTGCTAGCTATTCATTGTGAGGAACAGATCCTTTAGTTTCTTCCCTACTTTAGTAGGGAAGAAATACTCCTATTAGTGACTGCTGCTGTACCACTATGAGCTAATTTGTTCAATTAAGTAACAAGATTATGAATTTGAGAAAGAGACAAGTACTTTTAAGTTTCAGAGTTTCTCTACTTCAAGTCAGACAAAATCTGTTTGCTGGCATTCACCCTTTTTAAGGCTGTGAAAAGTTATCAGGTTTTCTTATGCACTGGGTCTGAAACTTTCAGGACAACAGGTCTGGGATTAGGAGAATCAGAGCTGCAAAATTTCTGGAAGTCGAATTTGAGGCTTGGCTTTTGATATTAGAGGCACAGAAATCCAAGTTTGTACTTGCTCATGCTAAATCAGATCCTACTGCCCTAGTAACAGGGCAGTAATTGTTGTATTGTCTATCTCACCTGTCCCATGGATCCCCCTACATATGGGAAATCAGGTCCTGGCATTAAATAAGGTTTAGAGTCTATTTTTCAGTAAAGGAGACAGAGACAGAATATTTAGTCCATTTACCTTACTACTACTATTATTTTTTTTCCTGTTTTTTGACCAAAATATATGACTCTTTACCAGAGAAGATGAAAATGAAAATACTGCTCTGAAATAACCTTTCTCACAATTCAGGTGCTCATTGATGTTTGTGGAAAAATGTGATATTAAGAATTTTATCTAACTGAAAAGTGCTTGTGTACCTGAATACCTTAAGTACTTGAATTCCTGAGTATTATCCTAAAGAGCATTTTTTCTAGTGTTTAAGTCCTTATGGTGGTGTGCTCTGGCAGCTCAGTCACCCATGGTACTGCAGTGCTGGTGTGTTGGTCTGTTTAACCAGAAATTAAAAAAGGGGCTCAAAGAACTCTACATCTAAATCTCAAAAATCACAATTAATATAAAAAACCAACACTGCCATTTTACTAAAGACTTAGTTTAATTTATGAATGAGGTTCCAGTGTGTCATAGAGGAAGCAATCTATCAACAAAAGTGCTTAAATGGTTAGTAAGACATTTCTTAAAAATGTATGATAATATAATTTCTATGTGCTTTCTTTCTAAAACTAAGTTTTATTTTATCAGCCTTGCCAGCAGCAGTCATAAGTGGTTTTTACTGTATCTGATGCTTTTTTATTTTTCAGTCCTTTTATATAATTAGACACTATCTTGATTCTGTTAAGTGTGGAGGAAATAAGGTAAATAAACACATTATCAGACTTTATTTCTTATGTGAGTCAATAGCTGATATATTGTTTTAATTTCATAAATTAATTGTGGCCATTGCTAACAGTCATTTCATAAATCATCAAAATAGCACGTTCAGGTATTACATTTGAAGCCAAAGAACAGGCATAACATAATAGAAGCAAATTAAGCCATGAACTAAAATGAATGGATTGAAATGTAAAATAGATATAATTGAATAGTAATTTAAAATCTATCACATTGACATTTTATTGTAAAATAATGTAGTCTTCTGAAAACACAATCTCATAGAAAACATTAATTCATCTTTTGATAAAGAATTCATGCAGGTATCAAAAGAAGGGTCTCTAACAAAAAATATAAGGTCTTGAAAAATTATAAACCTTACCACCAATATTTCATAATTAATAATCTTAAGAATGTGGTTGAAAGTCTTCTTAACTTATTTCTTAAGTATCTTTATATTTTAAACAAATATACCTTGAAAAGAGATTTTAACATTTAAAATGCAAAGAAACAATTGCAAAAATGTGCATTCATATAAAATGACATTTTTGAGAGCTTTAATTAGACAAATATTTATGTAACTTATGAGCCAGAATTTGGCTTTCTTTCTTAGTGCATGCATTAAACAAACAACAACAACAACCAAAAGTACCAAGTTGTTATCTGGACTGCTTTCTGTGCTACTTTTTCCACCAACTATAAAACGTTCATGATTCTGAGGCTAAAAAAAAGAAGTAAAATGAATAATTCCACATTTTAATAATTCTTAAGAGGTATCAGAGCTAGCAAAACACTTGTCAGATATTTAAAATCTTCAAACTGGCAAAAAAATATATTCCCAAATTAAATGCCCCATTCACAATATATATAGATTTATATAGTTCAGAACATCCTTGCATACTCCTAGCTCCCGGCATAGGAGTTCAGAATAGGAATGTTCACGAAGATACTATTGCACCACCTAGTGAAAAATCTGTAACACGTCAGGCTTAAGTCTGAAGTTGAACAACGTACTTTTTAATCTATCCAATTGATGGGACAAATAAAATATATTAATCCTCGATTTAAATTCTATTCATCTCCCTGTGAAAACAGAGTTCTGATTTTGCAGTATATTCCAGTTTTAATACTTTATTGATAACCTTTTGAGATGGAAGTCATAAGTGGAAAATGGAATTGTAATGAAGATTACAAGGAATGGGATGTAGGTGATATAATCTATAATCATGTTAATGTTATGCTAGCAGAATGCTGCATTTTGAAGTCATGTACATCCTCTGGCTGCTTTCTGAAGCAGATGAAATTGGAGGTCAAAAATATTAATTGCCTATTGATCTGAGAAAAAAGCTGTCAGAATTTGCATCTGTGATCAAAGTCAATAAGATGATGAGGAAACCACTCAAGTGGTGGTCCTCAGAGAGCTGTAAGTGTGGGGAATTAATGGATCACTTCCACTTCATATTGACTTGTCTGTACTTTTTATCTCAAAGTTCTACCATCCTTATTTTGTTTCCAGGTTGTGTCAAGGTTAAAACCTTCAGGATCCATGAAGAAATCTAAAGATGTTACCTATTGATTGTGAATTTTGTGTCAGTTAAGGAATAACTGATCCATGAAGAAGAGAAAAGGGTGCTCATCTGCACAAAATCTTCTGATGAAGAGGATGGAAAATTAAGATAACTGAAAAAATGTACTGACATTGTGCAGAGAAAGACTTAAAGTTAACACAGGATGTGAACCTGGTTAGAATTAGCCAGCTGAGCAGGAGGCTACTGAGTTCATGTGAATATCAGTGTCCAAAAGTACAAATTTTTCAGACCAAAGTTGCCCAATTTTTAAGAGAGTGTAAAAACTTTGTAAATTTTCATCTTTACTTCTGAAAGCATTCCAGATCTGTGTTAGTTTACTCAAATCTGCTTTTCTCTAGGTTTATATCTACTGATAATGATTTTCTCCTAGCTTCTCTCCACAGACTTACCACTCTAAGTCTCTGATAAAGACATTTTTATTACACTGACATATAATTCGTTTAACAAAGACCAAAAAATCAAAAGGCTTGCTGACCTAAAAAGCTGCTAGATTATCTTTTGAAAGCAAAGGAGGGGGAAAAGGGAGCTCTTTGATATTTCGTTACATCAGTGAGTGACGTTTGTGAATCCAATATCAAAATAAGATTTCTAAACAGGATCAGTTGTGAAAGATGCATTTTATGTAAATTCAATCAAAACTTAATCAGGTGATAAGAAAGTTAAGGGAGCATATTTGCTGTGAACTCTCTTCTCAAAGACAGAGTAAATGGGCCAGGATGCAGGTTAACACTGGGTGTGTCAGCTGGGTACAATATTTTTTTGGCACAAGAGGGCTCAGCTATAAAAATGGTATGGGAATGCATAATTTTCATGATTTAAAAATAGCTACAAAGCATGGTTTCTGGATCGTGTCTGTACACATCTAATCCATCATTCTCAATATTCATATATTTTATGAAAATACAAGATATTTTATTTATTTAATACATTTTAACTTCTAAGCAGTCACAGATTTAACTTCATTCAGACATTTTCTTTATGGGTGAGAGCAGTTGAACAAAGCTCAGAAACTGGGATAAATGTAATTGTGTTCTCTGTGGTTGTGCTACACTTCTGCTACCCATGCCAACATTCCTGTAGCACTCCATGGAGTGCTAGGGTCTATGCAGTATCCAACTGTTTGTGATACTCATTTTACAAGAGTTGCAGGTACTCAGCACCCCAGAAAGGCTGAATCTCAGTTTGCATATTGCAGTCAGAATTGTCCTGTTATTATATTTCCAGAAAATAAGGTATTTCAACAGGTCACATCTTGGAAAGATTTTTAGGAATGGGTCACACCCATCAGCAATTTACACTAGAACATTACAGAATTTACAAAGGTTAGGGAGTTTTGATGTAATTGCCTTTCAATGCCAGCAAAAAGATATGCAACAAAACACCCACAAGAAACGCTGCATTCCAAAAGTATCTAAATCTGTTTAGATACTATTAGGTTGTGTTAGAAACTTAAAATAGTTTTAATCTGAGTAATGCACATCTTATAATTTTTACTTAACCAATTGAAAAATTATACATTTTTTGTAGGGTAAGGATGTGCAGCATTTGGAGAAACAGTTTATGTTTTTAAAATCATTTCTGATTAACAAATAAGGGAGGAGCATTTTCCACTGACAGGATAGGAAATTAGGTCAAAAAATCTCCCACAGCAACTAAGAGTCAATATATGACACACAAATGACGAAATCTGTTTCACCCATACATTGAAGCAACATTGTATACTGGTAAGAGTGAATCTGTCACTCATAATGTCAATTATCTTGTAAACAATTGCAGAGACAAGGCTTGAGTGAATTTTGTTTCTGCCTAAGCTAAAACAAAATGTAAACAGAGATCTGCCTGCCTAAGGCTGATATAGACTGTTAAATGAGATTCCAATATGAAAAAAATAGCATCTAATGAAAAAAAATAGTAACCTTGAATTCATGTGATTTAGTCAAAATTCCAATGACACATAATACTGCTTACTCACTCTTCTGCTGATTCTTTGTCATTTGTTCTTCAGTATTAACCTCGTGGCTGAGAGCTGTTTGCTGTGTTAAAAAAAGAAAAAAAAAATAGAGGAAGTTCAGAGAAAAATCTGTGGGTATAGCCAAAACATTGGTAACACAGAAAGATTTTGTTTGTCACTTCTGAGCAAATAATCGGTATATCGCAGATTTATTGTTAGTTTTAGATTAGCTGAAAACAGATTAAAAAAATTATACTTTTTTTTCATGTTTCTTTCCAAGTTTCTCTCAGTAGGGGCGGAAAAAAATGGAGTAAAGTGGCTTAGAGCAGTGCTATGAGGACCTCTTGTGGTTAAGTAATATACGCATTTTGGTTCAAAGTCTCATGAAAACTTGCAGTACCAAAGGTTAAATTCTGTGCTTAGATCTGAGGAGTTTTGTGTTGTTAATGTTGCTTAACCTGAAATAACTCCTTCTCCCAAGTACACTATCAATATTTGTTTAGCTCACTGCTAAAAGATTCTTTTAAAAATATCTCAACCTTTGCACTCCACAAATGTAACAGGTGAGAGTATCGTGTTTTCTCACATGGCAATTTGCTAAAGCAAATTCACAGCTCTACATAAATAAAATCATTAATGCAAAACACCATAATATTTAATAAAACTGTGTCCACTACAAATGTGAAAGAAACCATACAGTATTAGCCAATCATTATAAGAAATAAGATTATATTAATAGATTACAACAGTAGATATGGAATATATATATCTTTTTCCATAAAACTTTAGTGCATTAACTAAGTGTACGCCTCTTGTTTAAATTGCTGTTAAAGTTGTCTCTTTTCCTCAGCTTTTCTTTCAACAAAAATCAGAGAACTGAGGATTTTCTGGTGCTGCCAAATGCAGTCTATCAATCTGGATCAAATTATCTGACACCTTATCCCTTAGCAAATAAAATCGCTCAAGACTTTATCCTGATTTTCCAATTTCCTGAAATCATTCAAAATGACACTGATTTCATTAAACCACTTTGCTGAGTGATCATACTTCAAGTGATGGTGCCATCAATATTTATAGATCTGTGGCAGTACTTTCCCACTGGAGGATCACCAGTGGTGGTATTTACACCTGCCAGGCTGTATTAACATGACCTTACTAAATTTAGGGTGTATTGCAAAGCCACTTCTGCGCTGGCTCTGCCGTCTGAAGCTCTGGAAGCTCATCGGGAGCACAACCTTGGAGTGCCCCCAGCTGGACGTGTGCCACATTCTGGTAGGCTGAGATTGCAGCTGGGGGGGCCTGACCTCAGCTGCTGTGAGACCTTACTTATTTGTGCAACACACACTTTGGAGATCTGTAGGTTAAACCAACACGCTGCTCTTAGTGTACACAGCAGTTATTATTACCTCTCCCCATTTCTTTTCTTTGAAAAGGTGGAAAACAGAGGCTGTTGAGCAAAACATGCTGGAACAAAGCAGATGACAACAACAAAAAAGCAATTTTAAGTTAAAATGTGGTTGTCATCACATGCCAGTAAGGAAGCACTGACGGCGGTACTCTGAAAAATCTCTCTGACTTTTGAAACATCATGGACAAATTTCTCCTGAAAAGTTCTTGCCCTGCTGGCATGCAGACTTGGGAGACAAAACCAAATTCTTTGTGTGGGGGAGGGAAATGTTTTGTTTCTGTTGTCTAATAGGCCTAATCTGTCACATTCTTCTTTAGCTGGGTTAACTCTGAAGTGCTAAGAACTGACTGACTTAAAACTGTAAAGCCAATCGACAAGGAGCAAACTTCAATACTCTTGGCCCTATTGAACTTCCAACTAAATACAGTTTGCATGTCTGAGCATGTGAGTTTTCAAAGTGTCTAAATGCTGCCATTGTTTCCCCTGCCATGAGTTACAGGTGGGGTAATATCCAGCCCGAGACAATCTTAATTTGACCCTCATGGTGCAGTTGTATTACTCCCCTGGCTCAGCATAGATGCCCAGTGGCTTGTGGCCAGTTCTTGCCCATTGGAGGCTCCCAGCAAGCCAGCCAAGAAACCAGCCAGCTAGTAACCTTCCTAGAGGAGGTAGGGGGTGGCTGTTTTGGCAGCAAATATGCGGGCATCATGTGCCTCATTGTGTAGCCTTCCAAGCCTTGCTGTGCCAGGAGCAGTGTGGTATAGACAGGAATCACCAGTTTCTCCCCTCCCAGGACAGGGGAGAAGGTCTCATAGTCACAGCCTTCTCCCACCAGCTGCCAACACACAACTCTTGCTGCAGACACATTTCAGCACAGGGGTTAATAGACTAGCCATGGTGCAGGCCTTCAGCCAACACAACACACCAAACATGTTCAAAGCCCTGAAAAATGAGTGTGTGTTTTTAGGCGTAGGTGGCACACTGGGACAAACCATGGTTTTGAGGCAAGTTCTGGACATTTTCAAGGACAATGAAAGTCAAAACCTTCAAAAACCTTTCAACTTTGTACATCATCTTATGTTCACACTAGTTATTAGAAGGCTCTTACAATTTTTATATATATTTAGTGATAGAGATGAGCAGCAAAAAAATTCCAGCAAGCAAAAATGTTAGAAAAAGAAAGCAATACAAAGACACTACCAAACCATCTAAGCTCCTTGAGTAGGCTAAGTTCTGCCACAGACTATTTACTATTTTACTGCAGAAATATTTTCTCTGTAAGCATTCTCAGATAACTTCCTGTTTATAAAACAGTTAAGAAATGCAAAAGTTTTATTCAAGCTTTGTATTTCGCTTTCTCATTCTCCAAGCAGTGCAGAGCACCCGTGCAAGCAGGGGTTAAATCCTGTACTTCCTTTTTGGCTTCTCTTCCAACAATAATAGAATCTTTTTCTGGCTTTAACAGGAGGGAGTTGGATTTACTGGTTGGCAGTTGTGTAAGCATCAACTGTACTGGAACTACAGTAGGAGCAAGAAACAGGAAGAAACCAGTTGGTAAAACACAATCATAGGCTGGCAGGAATTCCATGACTATTTGTCACTCCTTTCAAAGAAGGGAAAAACAGTTGGTGATAGATATTCAGTGCCATCAAGTACCCAGAAGAGAGATTAAATATCTTTTCCACCATGCCAGGATACTCAGAGTTTTACTTCAATGTGGACCATGGCTACTTGGAGGGTCTGGTCCGAGGGTTCAAAGCTGGGATCTTGACAAGTGCCGACTATGTCAATTTAGCACAGTGTGAGACACTAGAAGGTAAGTCTGCTGGTTTATTTAATTTAGGAAGAAATGCTGTTGCTTAGGTGTTTGAAGAAGGGAGGTAAAAGACTGAACTATTGACAGTTTGTCTTAAACCCAGAGATAACCTCGATGTCCTTTGAAGAACTGTTTTCATATTTAAGTTAAAAGCTTTCTATAGACTCTGATTTGTGTACAGGCTGTGATTTGCTAAGCAATACAGATGATGGGGCTTTCTGGTGTACTGATGAAGTTTAGAAATCTCATCCTAAGTGTTCTTATGGAATTGGCAACCTTCTCATGGATTGTAACCATGCCATAGAACAGTTCAGGGGTTCTATGGCATGGTTGCAATGAAAGTTTGCAACTTTCATACCATTTCATCTGTGTAAGATAGTTTCCAAAATCTTTTTAAAAGCTCACTATCTGGCTCTCAGTTTCTCTGTAAAATATATGATTTTAGTAATTTATTACTTCCTGAGTTTTAGGGCAGTGGTGGAGACTTGGCTTACCAGAAACAGAAAACTAAATTCCACAAAGATAAAACTTAGGGAAATAAAGGAAATAGAAGGAAAAAAAAAAAAAAAAAAAAAAGAAAAAAAAAAGGCAGCTCTTGACAAGGTGACTTTGCCACAGTAATAAAGAGAACACACAGAAGTTTCCAAAACAGCTTTGCATGGCCAAGACTGGTCACAGCCTGATGAAGACAAACTTGTACCAAAGAATCATATGACGTACCATTAGGCACTTGGCAGGAAAAAAATGCAACAGAAAGAAATCACCTCTCTAAAGGAACATAAAGTTCATTTTCCTGACTGCAAAATAAAAGCTATGATTGTACACTCAATTTCTATAACTTGCACTCTATTAGATCAATTTGGAAAAAGAAGAAGGAGAATTAATAAGCTTGCTCTATTTTAAGCTTTCGTTGATTTACACCTGCAGTACTGGGTTTGGGGTAAGATAAATGAAGAAGGAGGATTCCCATATCAAGAGAGATTTGAGGGTGTCTAAACCATTAGATAAATAATAACGTAAGCTTGCAAAGATTGCTTGACATTAATCTCTCAGATTAAAACAACTACTTTTAAAGAGATGCATGTAGATTTTTACCTGTCCGTAAAATAAAGTTCCTCTTATGGTTAAAGAAGAGATTATAATACAGTCAATGGAATCTAGACACTATTGAACTGACCAAGTGCATGTGTCTACTGCTGCTGATAACCTGGAGAGCTGTATCAGCTCTCCATTTAATACAGCGGCAGTTTGGACACACAGAACAGATGTATACTATCACTCTGAGAAATGAAATCTATTCCTTATGTCAGCTGGACAAAATCAACAGTTTCTTTACCCTATTTGTTCCAGCATTTGTGATCTATGCAACTTAAAGACTCTACAGAAACTCTTGATAATGTATTTAATTAAGTGAAAAGTCCTTCTGCATGAGTATACAGACTTCAGAAAAAGGCAACAGCTTCAAACATCTATAAACAACACAAAGGACAGATTGATAGAATAATTAAACTGTGTTGTCACTTCACTTCTCCCTGCAGACAAGCTCAATAAATGATATCATCCAAAGCTTCATGAAGGAAAAAAATCCTAGTTGCTTCTGAAGAGAAAGAAAATTTACAGAGTTAAAAACATATAAGCAAAAGGGATATTCTGCACCCTTCGCAAAAGAATATTTGCTCATGTAAAGTTTAGAATAGCTAAAAAAACCCTAAATTTTAAGTCAGGTAACAAAGAAGTTATTTACCATCATGAAGTAGCTTTCAAATATTTCTCAGATATATAAACCTTCAATATTTTTAACAGCACACAGCAGATGAACAGGTAACAACAGAGACATAAAAGCCATTTCTAATTAAAATTTATAATAGAAAGAACAATTAGGTTTTTTTGAAACTTTTTTTTCTAGTGTTCATTTAATTTTAGAATGCAAATTATTTTATCAATAGAAGCAGCAGCCTTCATCATCCCTCCTACAAGCACATCTCTACTACCCACTATCACTTCCCCTTTTTCTCTATTCAGCTACATCTCTTTCATCATTGTGACTTTTTTCTATTTATTATAGACAGCTAACAAATTCTCACCATTTACCTACCAAATGTATTATTTATAATAAAAATATGAGAAACAGTGGATTTCTGCATGATGCTAAACACACTTATCTCTCTGCACATGTAGGATGCTGTAATATTGAACTTTCACAGTGCACCAAACCCACAGACCCCTACCTCTAAAGTAAATTTCATACATTGTCTTTTATTTAAATTTGAAATATTCAGCAAGAGAATTCATGCTGTAGTACTATAATGTTTGCTCAGTAGTGCCATCATGTCTTCACATTAAAAAGTAATAAATTTACCCTATTCTGCATTCTGTGGCTTAGCACCACACCACAAAAAATGGCCAAAGTTAAAAACATTATAAATATGCTGAAACAAACAAGCAGAAAACAAAAATCCAAACCACTCAAAGTAACCCATAAATAGAAACAAAAAGATCTTTTAATTTCATAGTGGTTTGGGTATCTCTAGAGAGGAAACCATAATGTCAGTACTGAAGAACCACAAGAAAAACTGTAGATTAGTGCTTTACAACTGCTGCATAATCACAGAGCAAGTATAAAAGAGAGACTGAAAGAAAAAAGAAGACTGCTAACAGAGTAATGATACCACTGTGTCCTCTCAATTCAGGTGGAGAAGCTCCATTTAGACATCATTTTGGTCTTGGCTGAATACTCTGACTTACATGGAGCTACCCCATGGACTGCATGCTACTGGTTTGGCCCTATGGCATCATCTGTTTCAAGGGAATGAGCTTCCCAGAGCAACCTTACTGACAGTTTTTGAAGCAGAATATGGGGGTGTGGGGGTGTGGAGCTGTCTAAATGCAGTGTTTTGTTCTTCTCTTGCTTTTTTTTGTGTGATAGAAAGACTTCTGCTCTGTAGAAAGGAGGCTAGGTAACAGAAGGACAAGCATCACGACTCTGCTCCCGACAGAATCGCTGAAATAAGTTTGCTTAACTTACCAGGGCCTGCCAGCACATGGTAGTTGAAATAACAGTGTCAACTGAAAGAAAACTGCAGCTAGTTGGTTATTGCTATCAAAGTGAGGAGTCATACAAGTCACCATGAACTTGATGTCAAGAGACCACTTTGTTAAAGTTCTCACAATACTCTTTCTTTCTTTCTTGACAGGATCATTCCTGTCTTAACTGCATTCATCTTGAACTAGTCTCCCTCTGTGCATTAATTCCTTTCGGTCATACTTTAGTTAATTGTGTTTGTTTGCTGTTCAGTTGTGAGTACACTCATGTAATTATTTAAGGTCACACTTGTGGTCTCAGGGTCACCAGTTATGGTCGTGAGGAAAGCCGTGAATCGGGACTCATGGACTCCAATATCAGAAGGCTTAATAAGATTTATTAAAGTTGACTCCGTTTTTCAAGCTGGGGCTATTTCTGCCCAGCTGTACAGAGCGAGCGGCATCCTCCATGCTCCATACCGAACAATCTCCTCACACTGCTTCCCATACCTGAGAGATAACAAAACTTCACCCATTGGTTAAGAAAGAGAAACAAATCCACATCTCCTGAGATAGAGACACAGGACGGAGATTGTTTCCAAGAACTTGTGGTCTGCAATTTTCTGCTTTCCCAGAGAATATTTCTCTGCAGGGAAAAATATATAATATGTTCATACAACACATACGTTTCCTATAAGTTGTTTTCCTGTATGTAATTTTATAAGGAAATAGACAATATAGATGGATGACAATTGAAATGAATGGATGCCAGCTGAAATAGAGGAGTTTTCTTTCCTAGGGACCTTTAGGACAAAGGCCAGAGTCTTGTGTAGGTCTCCAAGAGACCCTGAGAAAAGAGGCAGCTGCCATCAATAAAAAGTTTTGGTGAACAAGAATGTCTGAGGCCCCTGTAATGCTCAGCTATCTACTCCTGCTGAGTCACTAGTGCAAGTGTCTGACTGCAATAGTTCCCAGGCCTTATTTATGCCAGCAGCAAAGAAAGGACTACAATTTAGGACCACCAGTTCAGTCTCTGAGCTGCACAGAACTCTGTCTTGATGTGAACTCTGATTATGACATTCCTGATTGATACTATATGGTATTGGAGTTTGTGGATGATTGTTTTGGCCGAGACCATGAGATAAAGTTGAATATTTTTTTCTTACATACAGTAAGCATGCTGGCATTTAATTATTCAGTTAAAGAAATGTATCTACAAAGCAGGCTGTGTAACTGGCAGGATAATAAACCCAACATTCCTGAGTATAACATTTCCTCCATAGCATCTGGGCAATGGGTAAGGCTATTTAATGAAATATAGCTAATATTTTTCATGCCTTATATTAAGGCACAGTTTATGAAACCACTCAATGAATCAAAGAGCTGAGAAACAGTAACAAAGTCTTGTGAAAATGCTCTGGATCAGCTCATCTTATGATGATGTTAATCCCACTTCAGAATGGTCAATACCATATTGGGGCTGATATTTGGGTTTTACAGTCAGGTTTAGGCAGTTAACCCCTGAAAACTACTGTATTTGAAGGCATCTAATAAAGTAGTATTATCTAATCTCAGCATATGCCAAGTATTTTTATACTGTGCAACAAAAAAGAGAAAAGTAGGAATTAAGAGTTTTCACAGCAAACGTAGGTATAAAATCAAAATATTAGTGATCTTTTAAAAACTTGGTCTTACATAGTTTGACTAGTTTCTAGGTATAACTGCATTTTTATTTATGTCTTAGTCTTGTTTACCTTTCCCTCTTCCTTCAACTGTGTTTCTTTTTTCATATTTGGATTCTCTTTCTCCTCTTCCAACATGGAAGTCTGTACTGAAATGATGATTTTTCTAAGCGTGTTTTGTGATATGATATGGATTTGATGAATGTCTATTCTATTATCCTTTGGTGGATAAGGAACTGGCTGAGTGGTTGCATCCAGAGAGTAGAGGGCAATGCCTCCAAGTCCACACAGAGCTCAATGATGAGGGGTGCCCATCCCCTGAAGGGTCTGTACTGGGACTGTTTGATATCTTCATCAGTGACACAGACAGGGGGATCAAGTGCACTGTCAGCAAGTTTGCAGGTGACACCAAACTGAGTGGTGCAGTTGACACAACTGAGGGACAGGATGTCATTTAAAGGGACCCAGCAAAGCTGGAGAAGTGAGCACATGGGTATCTCATGAAATTCAATGAGGCCAAGTGTAAGCTCCTGGACTGGGCAATCCCTGGTATCAATGCAGGCTGGGGCAGGAAGGAATTGAGAGCAGACCTGTGGAAAGGACTTGGATGTCTACTACTCTTGGACAAAAAGTCAGACATGAGCTGAAGATGTCTGCTCACAAGCCAGAAAACCAACCACAGCCTGTGCTGCATCTAAAGCAAGGGAGAGAAATTGATCTCCCCCTCTACTCTGCCCTGGTGAGATCCCACCTGCAGTATTGTGTCCAGCTGGGAAGGACACGGACCTATTGGAGTGAGTCCAGAGTAGGGCCACAGAAATGATCTGGAACTAGGGCTGGAACACCTCTCCTATGAGAAAAAGCTGAGACAGTTGGGACTGTTGAGCCTGGAGAAGATTCTAGGAAGAATCTGGGAAGAATAAAGAATCTGGCAATTCTTTATTGCCAAATTTCAGCATTTGAGGGAGTTCTTATTATTTACAAGAATAAGATAGAGACAAACTTTTTAATAGGGCCTGTAGCAACAGGACATGGGGCAGTGGTTTTAAACTAAAAGAGAATAGATTCATGTGGAGTCCTGCAGTTCTAAGGAGTCTGGAATTTGATCTTACCTTTGTGTTAACTCCTCCCTTGACCCAGACCCTAAACCCCTCCCCTGCAATGCCCTATAAAAATACCATGACCCTGCCTTTGCTGGTCTTTTGTCTTCACTCCCCCTCCCTGGCCCTAGGGGTAATAAAATGGATTCTTGAGCTTAAATAAAGGAAGATCCATCTTTCCCCTGCCGGCATCAGCAGCTGCAACCTCCCTGGACATGATGAACTCAGTAGCTGCGAGATGTTACAGATTTAGACTAAATATAAGGAAGACATTTTTTAAAAAGAGAGTGGTGAAACACTGGAAGAGGTTGCCTAGAGAGGTTGGAAACATTCATGGCCAGATGGGATAGGACTCTGAGCAACTCTGAGTGGCAGCCAAATTGCATAGAAGACTCTATGAAGTTTATCTCAGTAAGCTGGAGCGCTAAACATAGGAGTCTGATTCACATTGTTCTAGTTCTTTTGCTTTTAGTCTCAGTGTAGGCAGCTTTATTGCATACTAAGGAAGCACACACATAGGGAAATAGGCAAAAGTAGCTACTGTACTGATAAATGCTTACCTTGCTAACTGCAAATTAACATTCTTACAGGTACATCGTAATTTCTGCCAGTGGGAATGTTGCTATCCTTTTCCCTTATTATCAGTACAGGTTTCACATAGAAATCTAATTAATATAAATGCCCAAATCATATAACAGTATTCCAATCTATAATTTGCAATAGTTTTAATATAGCATTTGAACACAATTCAAATTGTGTCCACTATCCATTATAGTGGGGCCTTTTCTAAAAGAAAATGTTAAACTGCTTTGAATAGCAAGAACTGATTCAAATGCTTGCTTATGCCTCATGCTAAAAAATGGCTACCAGAGAAAATTTGTCTTATTAATTCTATGATATCGTAAAGTTTCTTTTAACTTTGTGGTCAAAATAACTAATTTTCCCCAGTCACCAGTGTTGAGAGCTCAAACAGAAAATGTCATAATGACCCAAGTTTCTGGAACGGTTTTTTAGAATTTGCTACTAACAGCTATCAATCAGAGAAAGCCAAACCAGAAATTCTAAGAGAGTGTAAACTCTCCCCTTTCAAGTGCTCTACTACAGAATCCATTTGGAGTCCAGAATACATGCCAGGAAAGATGTGTTTTCTTCTCCTCTTTAGGCAGCCTGATAACAGGAGATTATAATCTTACTTGAGATTTAGATGCTTCATGGGAATATTTAAGATCTTACCAAAGTTAAAGGATGATTCCTATTAATGCAGAATAGTGCAGCAGACGTAACAACAGATGTATTATAATGGTGCAAATCACTGAAATCAAAACATTGAACAAACCTGATGGAGGGAGGGACTACAGACAGTAGTGAGTAACAGTCTAACTGGTATGTCTGAAAATGAAAGCTGATGCTGAAACTTCTGACAAAGGTATAAATTATTTGTTCTTTCCTACAGCATGCAGAAAGTCTTACTGGTAGAAGGCAGTACAAATTTGCATTGATTTTGCATTTACGCTATATTAGATCTATGGAAAAAGCTTTTCAATAGAGTATGATCAGTTGCTTAATATAAAAATGTATTACAAATTAACATTTTAAAAAATTTGGTTGCAGACAATATGACAGTTTTTTTCTTATACTCTTTCCTGAATTTAATTCCAGATCTGAAGTTACATCTACAGACGACAGACTATGGCAACTTCTTGGCTAATGAAACTGGTCCTCTCACTATTTCCACCATCGATGAAAAACTGAAAACAAAACTACTCACAGAATTTCATTACTTTAGAAACCATGCTTTTGAGCCGCTTGCCACTTTTCTGAATTTTGTCACGTAAGTGATATTACCACATAGCTTACCACACAGTAGTAGAAAAGCAGTTAAAATAGCATAAATGCAACATACTGGAACTTCTATTACATTTTAAAACCAGCAAAATTATTTTGCTACTGTGACATTTGCATACTTCATTCACTAATATAAATTCTGAAACTGTATGTGTATATGAAGAGCTGTTGTCTTTGCAATTGATTATTTTAAAGAACAGAAGCAGATTTTTTATTATGTGAACAGTGGCAGAAGAAGTGGTAGACATTAATTAATTAAAAATGGTTAAAATTTTCAAACATTTTTTAATGAAAATGAAAGAACTTGAAAAACTACATTTTGGGGGAGTGTGATTCATGCAAGATTAACAATTTCGTGATGTACAGGAAAGTGATTTAATTCCTAGGCATGTGGCAAGTTGTAGACCTTTTTTAAAGGGGGAAAGAAAACACATCCTACACCTACCATAATTTTTGTACTATTTGGACCAAATAAATAAAAACCAGGAAGACTTTATATGGTATATTGCAAGGTACTTAGATCCAAGTAGCTTTTTTTTGAAAGTTCAGCTGCTGTTTGATACTGGATGAAGAGAAAGTTCTGATCTCAACACCATCATAAATAGATTAAATTTGCAAACGAATGGCTTAACTTTAAGAACAGGGATCTGCTTTCTAACAATATAACAACATGGATTAGCAGAATACCAGCATGATATTTTACCTATTTACTCCCCTTGATCTTATATTTTTAATACACTTTAACAAGGACAAATAACTGTTCAACTAATAATCAAGGACCATTTTTATTATAACCATAAAAGTGAAAGTAACTTTTTTTTTTTTTTCCTGGTCATGTGTAGCTGACCACTCTTAGTCTAATATGTTAATAGGATCTTAAAGCTGTCTTAGGATGCCTGTGACCTGTAAGCATACAATGTTTACATTTTGTTTCAGGGAAATAAAAATGAAAGCATGAAAGTTACGGCAGCTTTTTTCTCACACTCATTGACATAAATGTATAGATGTGTATGTACAACCTTTGCACACTGTTGTTTTTTAAAATAATGGATACACTGGTTAAAGATATTTCACACAAATCATTGAACTACATTCTACTAGATCCTCAAGCCCTCTTCACAGATTTTGGGTGAGAACATATTAATCCCTGTATGTTTCTAGCTGTGTTGGTCAAGGATGCAAACTCAAGACTGGCATTCAAGGGAATAGTGTTCTCATTTCCGAGTCACTGACAAGACTCTTATCAGCCTCTTTGACACTAAAACTAGTATGAAACAGTTAGAAAACTTCTACTGAAAAGAAAACTTTAAGTAATAGAGAAGGTACCTGTAAGAGCCTGTTCTTAGCTCCCTCATGGGAGGACGTTTAAAGCTAACTGAGAAGAAAACTGTAAGATTGGAGTATTTGCATGAACTCTGCAGTTATAGTGCCGAGATTCCCATGTACTTCTTTGTCGAGATGGTATATATGAAATAAAAAAAATCCCAAACTAGAAAAGTTGCTAGCTCAGGTGATTTGTTTTGGATACCACTCATTGTCACTTGTTACAGTGAATCTACATCTCTAAGCTGTTACATTTATTATAGTTCTATGTCAGTACCACCTTCTTTACAAGTGTCCATTTTCTAAATCAATCATGTGGTTTAAAACTAGTGCTGTTTATCTACTTGCTATTTAAAAGCCTCTGTTTATTTTTGATGAGCTATTGATACAGAATGAGCATGCATTCTGATATTACTTTGGTATTATTTCCAAAAATTTTTCGGTTTATTTTTTCAAGTGAAAGTTGATTATAAAATAATTTATTTTTACTTTTTTTTTCCAATACAGATACAGCTATATGATTGACAATGTAATTCTTTTAATAACTGGCACATTACATCAGCGACCCATAGCTGAACTTGTTCCCAAGTGCCATCCACTGGGGAGCTTTGAGCAAATGGAAGCAGTCAGCATTGCCTCAAACCCCACTGAACTCTTCAATGCAATTTTGGTTGACACACCATTAGGTAAAAACACTAAATAATTTATTTTTTTATTTCCTCAAAACTACTAATCCTGTATTCTTTAGAACACCATGTTTCCCACTGGATATGCTGTGTTTTGGTAACACAAATCTTGAATTTATGTATCAAGCACTTCTGAAGTGGTGTTCAGGACATATTCTATTAACATTTATTAAGAGCTTCAATATCCACCTTGGATAGCAGACACAGAGAAAACATGCTACTCAAGAAGTGCAATGTATATATTTTATATTCAAAGTGGTTGCTGATTTAAAACATCTATATTTTTATTTCAACACTTACATTATATTAAAAAATATATCTTCACTAAAGATCAAGCAGACAGCTACCAATATATAGATGTCGTGGTAGAACCTAGATTCCCTCTTGAGATTTGGGCATGGTTCAAATATAAAGAAAAGTTCTATTTTGAAGAACTAAATCTAAGAGCAAAGCAGGGTAAAGTTTGGGAATGTCACATTATGAAATTAAGATGAAACTCTGCTCAATGTGGTGCAGCAGCCAAAACAAACAAAACCTAATAGGCTGTGAAGGGCACTGAGAATAAGACAGAACTGGATGGATTTGAACCAATGAAACCATTATGTGCCCTCATCTTCAGTACTGTGAGAGGTTCGGGGTTTTGCTTCTCAAGAAGGTGTGGTAGATTGGCCCCAGACAGAAAAAAAAAATCCCACCCAGCTACTTGCTCACCCCCTCCTCTCAGCACAATGAGAGGGAGAAAAAAGGCAGAAAAAAAGAGATTGTGGGTTGAGATCACACAAAGTACTCTTGCAGGCAAACTAGACTAAATCTGTGGGGAAATTAACTTGATTTAATATATGATATTAATATATTAATTAACTGATTAACATATTAATTAACTGATTAATATATGTATGACAATTACTGATCCAAATATAAGGAAACAAACAGAAAATAATGAAACGTATAGACACTTGGGGAAAATGCTCCTTCTCTTCTCTGCCCCCCTGTTATCCCTGCAGGTTACTCCACACTCCTCCAGACAGGCAGGGCGTGTCACAAGGAGCATGGGAAATTTAGAGGCATAGAATCACAGAATGGTTTGGGTAGGAAGTGAGCTAAAAGATCATCTAGTTCCAACCCTCCTGCCATGGGCAAGGACACTAGACCAGGTTGCTCAGAGCCCCATTCAACTGTGCCTTTGACAATTCCAGGGATGGGGCACCCACAACTTCCCTGGGCAATCTGTTCCAGTGCCTCACCACCCTCACAGTAAAGAATTTCTTCCTAATACCTAACCTAAACTTACCCTCTTTCAGTTTAAAGCCATTACCCCTTGTCCTATCATTACACAGCCTGGTAAAAAGTCCCAATTTGGTTTTCAGGTAGGTGCCCTTCAGATTCAGCTGCTCAGCTGAGGGGCTTGGCTGTGCCCTGTGGTGGGTGCCAGCTGGAGCTGGCTGGGTCCAGCACAGCACAGTCCTGCCTGTCCCTCACAGAGGCCACCCTGCAGCACACTCCCAACCAGTGCCTGGGCACTGGCACACTGTACAGTGAAATCAGAGAAGGGAGAGGGCAGGACAGCTAAAATGAACAGTGCTGCCATGTGCAGACAGACTAAAAATGCCAGACTGCAGTTTGGAGTGGACAAAGCTGATGGGAGATATGGACATGGTTTACAGACTCCTGAGAGCTGTGATTTATTCAGAGTTATGAACTGCTGCTACTAAATCCTTCAGAAGAAAACTAATAGCAGAAAACTAGTTTTAAAAGGTAAACTAAACTACTGCTTTCACACAGCTGCTATTAAATTTCTGGAGGTGTTTTGTTTTTTGTTTTGTTTTGTTTTGTTTTGTTTTTGCTAAACTAGTTTGTAAAAGATCAGTTGTATCAGTTCTTTAAAGTCATGGGACAAATTTGTGGGCAATAGAACTACAAGGAGATACTGAAGGGAACTCTCAGGGCTACACTTTCTGATACTCTCCATTCAAAATCTAGACGCTGGAAAAGTAGGAAGGGATAAGATCACAAAACATGGCCAGGCTCACACCCTCTGCGTAAATACCATCTTTTGCCACTGATTGGGAAAACGTTCTGTCATAGTACTGCTCTGCCACACTGGAACAGCTCAGGAACAGAAAGAGCCACACAGTGGTTGTGAATATCATATTTTTAAATGGTCCAGCTGCACAAGTGAAATTCATCTACTGCCTCCCTGCTCAAACGCTTGCTCTTTAGTCAGTTCTGCAGAGGACCCATAAACACAGATGGTCAAGGTCAAAGCATGTGCCCTTTATCAGCTGCAACCTGTTGCCTTTCCCACACTACATACACAAAGAAGGGAAAATAGGAAGGAGGATTCTTCTTAACAATTGCAGAATAGCTGCATGATTTCAGACAAAAAGTATTTTTCATGTCCCTCACTAGAAATTCTCCATAATAACCAAACTATATATTCAGAGAAGATTAGGGCTTTCATTAGCATTCCCATCTGATTCTCTCTGGAGACATGGACTCTGGCTGCAGCACTGATTGATTCCCCTCACTGCAGATTCTCATTAAAAAGGAGGGGATACGAGGATAAGGGGAAAATCAAGCAGATTTTTCTTCCTCTCTATTATATCACCCTGTCTTGTACAACAGAACCCTCGGATCCTTGTTCACACACTGGTGAGCAATAGACATGAGATGCATATTATCAGCATGCAGATTTATACTGCTATATCATAAACTCTGCTTTCAGCTGCTTTTTTTCAAGACTGCCTGTCTGAAAACGACCTGGATGAAATGAACATTGAAATAATGCGCAACAAACTGTACAAGGCAAGTTTTTGCAACAAAATGATAATATTTGGGGTTTATGAAATGTCTCAGCCAAGCAGGTCAGTATCATTAACCCTGTTTTATGGATGGGGAAACAGAAGCATGGTGAGATAAAGCAAGCTGTCTGAGGTCATCTGGTTGATTTCAAGTCCAAGAATGAAACCCAGCTGCTTCCATTTCTACTCCACTGTTTGGGGAGTTTTTCAATTTTAGGTCTGCATCTAAATTCTAATTTAATACCTCATTAATGAAAATGCTCTAGATGTCAGGCTAATATCCAGATCCAGATTTGTTTATGAATAACTCAGTTATCCACCAAATGCCAGAGAACTCTTAGCTCCTGAGTGAGCCTTGGCAGGTTTTTGGCTAAGGTTTATCTTTATTTATATAAAGAAGATGAGATTTGAAAGGGTCTAACATGATTTTTACTTAAGGACTTTGTATAATTTTCTTCCTTTTAAAACAATTTTTAGCATTGTTACAGCACAGTGCTGCAAGGATATGCATCTAACTTATGCCTTGCATTTTCAAAGTACTTTACAAATTTTAGCACACAGGTCACTATTCTTAAATGGTCTTTTTAAAGGCTATATATACTGAAACCCCTTAACAGCTCCTCCTGGCACAACCTCTTCAAAATCTTTATCATCTTTCTTTTACAGTGGATTCCCCAGATTGCAGGAAGTATTTTTACAGAGAAAAGAAAATTCTGCTTGTCTTACAAATGATATTTATAAATGCCAAAGCCAATTTTTAATTCTTAAAACTTTTACTAATTCTGTCATTCAATACAATGTCAATTATGCCTACATAGTTTAATTTTCTCATGTATTTTAATTTCACAGTACTACTATACTAGATACTTTTTCCAATTTGATAACATACATATTTGATTCTTATATCCTGTGTCAATGACCATATATTAACATTTATCAAATCTATTTTTTTTCCTTCTTGCCCATTTGAGTATTAGCGGGACCATTCTGTGAACACTATTAAATTATTAATAGATAATTTCTCCTTTACTCCATCTGTCAATGTGATCAATTGCTTCTGCTCTACTATCAGATAGCACTATACAGAACCTAATGCATAATTCTATGCAGTAGATCCCCCTTGAGATGTCTCTACTTAAAATTCACTTAATTGCATAGTTAGTGACAGATCCTAACAAGATTGTGTGAAGTTGTAGCAAATGCATTTTAACATAGATGTTCTTTAATACAGTATTGGGAGACTGAGAGGCAGGGAGAACAGCACCTCTGAGATATTTAGTGTCCTTCCTGCACAGGTATTTTGAAATTGGTGCAGATGCCAGAATCCTTAATAGACCAGAGGGCTCTGCAGACCAGTATTACAGAAGCTTTGTCTGCTGTTCTGTCCTAATCCAGGGTTTAGGGTAGAGCAGCAGGGATTAGTTTGTGTATCCTCATCCTGCTGGCCCAACAGCCGTGGCATATGCCCAAATCCCCTCCTCCACACACTATAAATGAAGAGTTTCCTTCAGCCATCTGCTTATTATGCAGTGGAAGCTCAGTGGAGCTCAAAAAGTTCCCTCTTTAGAGAGCAAGTAAAACATACTTGTCTTATTACAATTTCTGAAAACATTTGATCTCCAATTGGAATAACAAGATATTTGCATTTGAATATTTCAGCTTTCATTTGAACAAAGTAATTAAGCACATAAATTTAAATTTACAGGTGGAATTATCAAAGTTAATGGAAGTATTTAAAAATGAGGTTCATAGCTATGTGCAATCCTGGTCCAGGTCTTAAGCAGCATTTAAAATATTTCTCTTCTTCTTTAATGTAGTCTTACCTCGAGGCATTTTATAAGTTTTGTGAAAAACAAGGTGGTACCACAGCAGAAATAATGAGACCTATTCTTGAGGTAAGAAACATTCGGTCTTTATACATTAAACTACTCCAAAATGTTGTCATAATTATCTCACTTTGTTTTTCCTGTTCAATCTCTCTCCATTTGCAAAGGTATCTGTCAAATGTTTGTTTCTCCTCTAAATATACCTGTTTTTCTCAGATGTAATGAATAGTATATTGAAGGATGACTTTTACCTTTTGACTAGAGAAGCAGCTAGACCATTACTAGGGAGGAGCCAGTCTCAGTTAATATTTTTCTGTAACAGAGAGAGCAGAACACAATAAATGGTTCACTAATCTCAACCTGTTGCCCTTTAACATTTCTCTCCATTATCTAGGAAAATGTTATTATTGAGTTTGGGATAGCTAAAGCCTGGCATTACTGTGTATTTGCTAATCAATAATCTTCAAGCTTCATGGCACTGCTACATTTTTTTACTCTCCTATTAAAATTAGTGGTTGAGGTTAGTGACCTTTGGAATTAGTGTCACATAAAAAAGTAGAACATTCTGTTCTATATTTTTGTTTCAACTCAGAAAAGTTTGGTATTTTTCCATGGCATACAAATATACATTTCCTAATGTCCTCCTCCCAAAGCACACATGCATCTAGTGAATAATATTTTTGTCTCTGTTATTTTAATGAAAGATGTAGAAATTTCTAAAATTGAATTCTCAACATTCAGGTCCCTTATTCTTTTTTTCTTACTTAGTCTATCACAATTCTTTGCAGAGGCTGACAGCCAGACCACCCACTTGCTTCCAGGAGTCTTTTTTTCTGGATAAGCAATTTTACACCCTGGAAACCAAAAAAATTCACTGAGGTCTGATGACATCATACAGCAAGTTTGCATTTAGAAGAGAGATAATAACCCTGGGAGTTCATCCCTGAGGGAAGAATATGTCTGAATTACATTTTACAAAACAATGTCCTAAAAGGGATTGCAATTTCCTATTTTAATTAAGGAGGTCACAATATTTCAATTTATGCTCTAAACAAAATACTCCTAATCAAGTTAAATTGAATAGAAATTAAGTATTTTGACTTCTTAAAAATAAAAATCAAGAGATTGGCTGGCAGAGAGAAAGGCATTTTCCATAGTTGATTCAGATTTTTCAGAAAGCTCATTTTTAAATAGAAATTCGTGCTCAGAGCAGATTAGTTACTAACTAAGTTTAAGCATGTTGTAAAACTCCCTTTATATCAGTGGTAACAATTTAGCCCATGATAAGCTTCTTTAAAATCCCTATCTAATGTCAATCAGCCAGGAGGATAAACTTTTCTATAGAAGATTTTCTTTTCTATAACGTTTTATTAACCTGAAGAAATGCATGGAACAGACTGCTAATGGTTGGATTCACAAAAAACCCCAAGTTTAATTATTAAAATGAATACTTGCTATTTATTTTGTAATCTTATATGTAAGACTACCAACCTGACCTTACAGAATGAGGCTGAAGTATTTAGCTCCCCAGCTCCTTGACCACCATGCATGGTGCCAAACTTCCATATTAAGAGTACAGATGATCTCTTTTCCATTGTGGACAACACATGCCACATGTTTAGCCCTGAATTTGGCAAGAAACTGCAGGACTGCACTGCACTGCAGCTAGAGCTGTGTCTGTTTGCATGGCCTCATGCTAAATTCTGAACCAGCAGGCTCCCACATGGAAACATGCACTACAGAAATGGTTATCCTCTGACTCCACCTCTGCCTGCAGCAATCAGATGGACTGTCACCAAGTAATTGCCTCATGGCCTTGCTCTCTATAGAGAACCTCATAATGTGCCAATAATTTGATGAATTGAGAGGTCTGTATGGGTGGGAATTATCCTGAATATTTTCTCAAACTGGAAGCTATCAGAAGCAGAACCCACACCTGCTACCTTTAGTTGCAATTGTCTCTAATGTTTTTTACCAACAAAATATTAAATATCTAACAGCTAGATTCTACATGGCTTTAACAAGTTAAGAAAAGAAAGCATTTGTCCTTCTAAAATGGTTTCAGTAGGTCTAATAGGCCTATTTTTATTAATACGGGAAGTGAAATTTGGCCCTGTTATTCATTAGATAGAAATCTTTTCAAGCACACTTATTTTCTTCTCATTGCTTCTTTACTGTTTACTCCTTTTCCTGACTTCGAAGTCAGTGCCAATGGGTAGCAAGTTCCTGTTATTGTGTTATTGTGTGTCCCTGTACACAAGAGTAGATGTGAATATGTGTTTACTGGCTAAAGTGGCAGATTTGTGTTGCAAATGCAGCCTTATAATTCAAATGAAAAGAGCTCCTCTCTGCTTAAACTAGCTCAAATATTCACAGCACAAGAAATTTTATAAGCTGCCTAAAATATGTGTATACTGTATATACTTGGGAAGATTTTCCCTGTGTAATCCCTGCAATTAGCAAGGGCTCTGCTGTTCTTAAAACATGAAAGTAAGGAATAAAGGAAAGAATTAAAACCATAGTCAATTTAGATCTCAAGACAGAAGAAAAGATTGCTTTTATTTACTATTGCATTTTTAATTCATACTGTAAGGATGGTAAGTGAAATTTTGCCTTGTACAAAATAAGAACCCAAGATCTAGGCACTGGATTGCCTTTCAGTCTGTTGCTACAGTGAAAATACAAATACTACAAGCATCTAAACCTGACAGAAAAAATATAGTCTATGATTCCATGTATTAAAATTAACTGTAATTTGAAACACTTAAAACTTAACTTGGCAAGTAAACTGCTCCCTCCTCCTTATCAAATGATCATTTTAAATATGTGCATTGCGAACTACTCTTTTTAGGATTTTCATTCAGGCTTTACTATCAACAGTACTTTGAGTTACAAGCAGTACTTGATTGATTCTTGGTCCTTTCCTTTATGAGTTTTATTTATAAATCATTATTTCATAATCTCACACGTGAGGGTGTGAAGATATTTTTTCTTGTGAACATCTGGGTATGTAAGGGAAATGAGGAAGCAGCAGAAACTATATTTTTAGAACAAAAAATCACAGAATAAAAGCCATGGTTGCAAAATCTTGTTTGATTTTCTAGTTAAAATTTCATGCATACTTGCAAAGAAGAACTTACAATTTCAAAAATAAGGTATATTTCCAATGCTGTCAAGTTGACTTTTTTAAAAAAAATTAAATTTACATAGTTTGACTTACTAGAAAGCCCCAAAACATGCCCACCCTAATTTATAATGAGATGTCTAATAACACCTCTTTATTCTTTGTTTTGCATATTGAGTTTGAGGCAGATAGACGTGCCTTTATCATCACTATTAATTCATTTGGCACTGAGCTGAGTAAAGATGACCGAGAGAAGCTGTATCCAACCTGTGGAAAACTTTATCCAGAAGGCTTACACCTGTTGGCCAATGCAGATGACTACGAGCAAGTGAAGTGTGTTGCAGAATACTATGCAGTATGTAAATCAATTTATTGATTTATAAGAAAGCCAAAATATTATTGATTATAAGAAATATTAATCTTATTGATTATAAGAAAGCCAAAATACAAATACTTAATTAACATCTCCTGACATCAGCAAAATTTTGAAGAGTATACATATAAGTTTAAAGAATTTTCAAGAGAGGAAAAAATTCAGTGGAGGTACTAAAGTTTCCATAAAAATGTGCATGGGATCAAAGACTTTTGATATGAAGAGATAAGATTAAGATAAGAAATTACTACATTAGTGCAGTACAAATTCCTCTTACAAGGACGTTTAAGTAAGACCAAGTCACAACCTAGTAAATAAAACTCTTCCTACTCCATTAACTCTTCCCAAACTGAGTTTCATATCATTGCTGCTGCCTCCAAGATTTTTGGAGCATAGCCACACAGCATTTTAAACTGACCTTACCAAACAATTCATGTCACAGATTAGTCAAATCTGATTTATTTCCAGTATACCATAAAGATTCCCTTCAGAAAAGTTTTCTCTAAATCATTAATTGATTCAAAGAAGTAGATGAAAATGTTGATATTGATGCAAATAGCACTGTTATTAAGTATTAGTTAATCTGCAACACTTGATCTATGAATTAACTGTTGTACTCTGTCTAACTATAATATTTAAGCTACTTCTAAGTAGGTACAGAAAAAGTGTAAAAAGTGTCTGGTCTATTGCTTTTTCCACAAAAACCCCCACAAAGGTGGAGCTGTGCATCTGCTCCTATGCATAAGCAGAACATTTTAATCATGAGTTACCATGTCAGTGAGGTATGGAGTAAGACTATTCATGAGATGGTGGGTTATTTAGATGAATTTGGGACCATTGTAGTAGACCTCTACTACACTCCTACCTTAAGGGAAAAACAAAGCAAACACACAGAGAAGGAAATTACACAGAAACGTAACACCCAACAAATCAAGTCAAATGTATCTGCACAGGATATTCCAGGATGACAAATCAGACTAATGGATTTGGATACAATATTAATGCAGGTAAAGCAAATCCAGCCGACTACTGGAAATAAAAGGAGCAGCCATGTGATGATCAGAGCTCAGCATTTTGGCTCCCTTTGGCTCTGATGAATACTATTTGTACAAGAAGTTCAGTGCTCTCTGTCCAAAGGAGTGAAAGGGCGCATGTCATTCTACAATAAGACTCTTTTAGTGCCTTCAGTAAATTACTTTAAATTGTTGGAAATGATGATAAGAAATATAAGAAAAAATGTGATTTTTCTTTCTTTTCCTCATTATATGCTTTTAACTTTTGATTTATGTAGAAGTGTAATCTACACATGACGTCTTCTATAAAGAAAGATTACTTAACGAAGATTAATTTATAAAGTAATGTAAGGTGTCTATGCTGCTCAGAATGCAAAAGTACCTTATTCCCATGGACTGGTTGTCTGTGCTTTTAGGAATACAAGGCTGTGTTTGAAGGTGTAGGGAGTGGCACTGGAGAAAAGACACTGGAAGATGCATTTTTTGAACATGAGGTAAAACTTCTAACCTTAAAATACATGGACTAATAATAAAACAAGAATGAAGTACCAGGCTTTTAATTCTACTGTATTGTTTCTATTCAGGAACATGAATTTTCTATGGCTGTCAACATTTGGCTGAATCAAAATAGAAGGATTTAGCTTTTTAAGTAAAATTAATCCTATAACATTCTTCTGAAGACTCTTTACAGAGCTATCAGTCCTGATAGTCTATCCAAAAGCCATCTCATAAACACCACTTAATGAAATTTATTTTGAGTAATCTATCAGAGAAGATATTTCACCACTGTCTTTTATTTCCTGTAATATTGCTGTAGTCTATTACCAAAATTAATCCACAGATGACATTTCAATTACATTGATACTCAAGAGATTGCTAAATATAATCATGGTTGCAAAGCTGCAAGAAATCTTGAACATAAAAGCTACCATATAAAAATCCCATTCACCTTCCTTGATATTTTATCATAACACTTGTTTCATCTTTTATACAGGTAAAACTGAATGTGCTTGCATTCAACAACCAGTTTCATTTTGGAGTATTTTATGCCTATGTGAAATTAAAGGAACAAGAATGCAGAAATATTGTATGGATTGCTGAATGCATTTCTCAGAGACACAGAACCAAAATTAACAACTACATTCCAATTTTCTAAATCTGAGAATCTATAATGCTTGAAAAGATGCATCATTTCATAGAAAGGAAGAAAAATCTTATTTCAAAAATTAACTCTTATCAGATGTTTTAAATTGTATTAATGAACCTCCTTGCATACATCAGTGTAGGAAAAAAAGTAATGCAATTAGAAATATGAGTACTTCATAAGGAAATACTAATGGGTTTATTCAAAAATTTGTTGGCATATTTGTTCCCCACTGTGCCTATTTTAATTTAATTGATCAATAAAAACCTACTGCAAGGTATTACATATATATTCTTTCTCTTTTGTGGAACCAAGATTTGTATCAATGACATTGAAAAGCTCTTTAATGGCTTTTTTTTTTTAATTAATGTTTTTCTCAAAGGGCCAATTAAACCACTACTTGTATCTCACAAGGTCTTTCTCATGGCATACAGATTTTATGAAGGAGAAAGAGGGATTTTATGAAGAGAAACTCTGAGATTGCCTCTAACAAATCTGAAGGGGGAGCTTCCTGGACTTAACTGTGACTCCTCTCTGCAGCTAAATGTAAATAAGTAACTTCAGTGTCACTAAAATGTTTTTTTCTTCCTTTATGGTCAAATGAGGAGCGCCCTAAGTGCCAAACAATGGGGGTCTGATCTAGTCCACAGCAACAAAAACATCCCCTCCCAGCACACCAAAGGATTGTCTTTATATATGCACAAGGGAAGATTATGAAACATGAATGAAAATGCCAACCAAGTCTGTATCAGTTTTACATCAGACACAAACAACACCAGCTCTGAGCTATTTGAGGACCTGGCTAGGATCAGTAACTAAAAATAGAAGGAACAGTTGAAGCCAGATTGTAGCAGGACAAGATTAATTCTGCCAAAGAAAAAGGGGGGATTTTGAAAGCTTTATCAACATTCTGCCTTCCTATTCTATTTGAAGAATTTGCCCTTTTATCTTTCAAGAAGGTCATACCTTGATTTTCTGCATGACTTCTCAGTTTCAGGCTGCACAACAGCAAATCTCACCCTTCAGCTGACTGTTCCTCCAGTAAATAAGATACAGAAATACAATCCATTTCCTGCTGAGTAGACAAAAAAAAAAAAAATCTGATGTCATCACCTCAGAATTATGGAAAACATTTTCACGTCATGATTTTAAAAACTGAGAGATAATATAGCTCTCTCTATAATATGTAAATGTGCACATGCATTCATACATAGAAAAGTAATAAACTTTGTGGATTTTTTATTAAACCACACTTCTTGAACAGCAAATAACACCAAAGGGCCATATCCCAGAACATCTTATACTCATTTAATGCAGAATTGAGATGATTTTAATACCTTGCTTTATTGTGAATACCAGACAACCTTATATTGTTAATTAAAAAACCCCATAATTTATTTTAGGAATAATTTAGTAGGAATTTAGAAAAATTGACTAAAAATTAATAAGCATATAAGACAAGAATACAGGTCTTATTTCTTTATCAAGGCATTTATCTTTAGTAGATCCAGCAATTCAGAAAAAAAATAAAAAGAAACAAAATAAAGGAATGTATTTCTGAGTCTAATCTGTGATCAGTGCTTTCCTATACCACAAACTGTATCACAAACTATTTCTCAAACTACAAAGGAGAAAGCAATAGAAAACATTGTCACAAATTTGTAGATTTTTCTATATTTGCATTAAAATTACATGAAATTCTATATTTGCATTTAAAAAATGTTGGGAGCAGAAGAATAACAAAGTCAACTGGTCTGGCACACAGAAACTTAATTAATACAATTCAGCACAGTGCATGAATACTTTTTCTGTGCTGATAAATAAGGCCTCCTTACTCAAACAAAACAAATGAGCTGACTTTCTGCCAAGAATTTTCTGAAGTGATTTGAAGGGGAAAGAATCTGCTCTCCACCCTAAATCATTCTGTGCCAGGGAAGATATGCAGCTGCTGTTGCTACAGTCTGGATACTGTTGGCTCAGAAAGAAGTGAGCAGGAATTGCAGTTTTCATGACTGTGTTGTCAGCAGAACTGGTCTTCAGACTGTGGAAAGGACGGCATCAGTTTTGATTGACGCTTTTTTCAAAACAAATGTGTAGATATTTGCCAAATGAGGACAGGATCTAATAGACCTCAATTATAGTCAATTCAAGGACAAGCAAGCTAGGACTTTAAAATTTTAACTCCTCAAAATCTATCTTTTTCTATAAATAATATAATTTACATTACTCTCTTGTTAGTAAAATAGTATTCATGCTACTGTATATATAAATATAAATCTATAGATCTATAAATATGGACATATAAAGTAGGATCATAGAGTTTGCTGAGTTGAGAGGAACCAAATATAAAGGGGATATAAAGGCCATATATCATCTCTAAAAAGATCTTACAGTGCAAGTTCAGATCACAGAATCACTACCAAGGGCATCATTAACTTCTTGATGGTAAAGTCAACCTATAACATAGGGGAACAGGAAGCAGGCATTTTTCATCTTCTCCCTTTCACCTCTCAATAAGAACTTGTGTTCACATTCTTTAACAGCTAAGCCTATCCAGAGAAATTTGTTCAGTATGATTATGGTGACTATGCCCCTTGGGCTGCATCTTTAATGAGAGATGGAGAGCAGGACCAGGAATGAGTTCCTGGTGGGCCTTGAGAGCTGTGAATCTTTCTGAGCTGTAGCTCAGGCTTGATGTCCTTGCCATCTGCTCACAAACAGCTGGGCAGCATGGAATTGTGGATGGACCAGGCTGCAGTGTCCAAAGCACTCCCCATGCCCAATCCCTCCTTCCTGCATGAATTACTGCATTAGGTACATTTGTTAAGAACCTAAGATTTAAAGGGTGAATCATATCAGCATGTTGTCATAAGACTTTCTGTGGACTCACAATCAGCTGACAATAGTAGAATCTCTTCTTCTGGTTCTGTTAATTCCAGCATGACTTTCAGGAAACACAAAAAACAATCCAGAGACAGCTGGCCAGTGTCTGGATTTGCATCAGATTTATAAGCTGTTATGATGAATATTGCCATAATAGTTTACACAAGAAATAAGACAAAATCCATTGATTTCCTGGACAGCTAGATTGATTTACTGAGGAATATGGAGAAAAATTGTAATATAAATCTTGGAAAAAATAAGTGATAAATGGCAATAATATCTACCAGGCAGTTAAAACAGTTTACATGACACAAAATGTCTTCTCAAACAAACAGAAAATCTTTCAATATGTTGGAATTCCTCCCAAATTACAAAGAAAAAAATTTAAAAAAATGTGACTCAAGAAATAAAAAGACAAAGCTCTCAAAGGGAAAAATTGTTATATTGATGACACACTGTGAGAAGTATTTCATATTCCACACTTATTTTATAAGAATTAAGAAAAATGTATTGTCTGGAAGTTCATTACAGGTTCTAACTTGCTACTTATAACACGTAACAACAAATCAGACTGACTGAAAATGAACAGGTAGAACTTTCAAGGTCCTTGATAAGATAATAGCTGTATTTTTTTGCAGTCCAGAAGAAGTTTCAATATTATATTGAAAATGTATATACTCTTTTTTCTTTGTGTCTCATTGCTTTCTGAAACTTCTGCTTTCCTATATAACCATGCATGTACCCACACACACATTTACACGTGTGTGTCAACTACAGAATTTTCTACTGAGTCACATACCTGCTGGAAACTGAGAGAGCAACCATTGGGTAAATCAATCTAGAACAATTTAAAGGTTGTTCCTTCACAACACCTTTTTCTACCAGTGAAAATGTAAAAAAAACATTAAAATATTTGAAAGATTTGTAATCAATTCATTGAAGCCAAATAAAGCAAACTGGTTTTGCATTTTCATCTAAACTGATTTAAACCATTTTCTCCATACTACACAGCACAAGAGGCAAATGAGAGCACACACATAATTACAGGGTTATCAGTCCTATGAATTTAGGGTTATAAAAATTCTTTATATCTACAACAATGCTTCAGCCAGGTTCAATTGAATCCCATAACAGTTTTGCTTACAACCCCTGACTATCAGCCAAAAAACCCAAACAAGCTTGAGAATGGCAGAATTTGAGGAAAAAACCTGTCCCTTACCTGGACAAACCAAGAAACAAAAAAAAGGAGGTCACATATTCTCTGCCCTCAGTAGGGAAATTAAAAAATTCAAAAGGGTGAAATCATGCTTTTAAAAATCTTCCCCCTCAATGAAACCTTCAACAGAAATGGCTTCACGAAGTGTATAAATACATATATATATATATATATATATAACGAAAAGACAAGATGGAACCATCATAACTGTTACAAAACCAAAATAAGAGTGTTTTGTCTATCATATATTACATGAAGAGGGAGTACTAACACTGTTGGAAATGTGCAGAAGCCAAAGAAATCAAAATAAAACAGATGAAGTTTATTTATAGCAAATATTAGGACTTTTGTGGATGTATGAAAACCACAAACAAATTCCAAATTAGTTTAAACAGTATGTTGTAAAACATATAAAAATATATAATATTGTTCTATGCCTCAGAAAACAAAACAAAGGACTTAATAAAAGCATATAACAACATAAAGCAAAAGCTACTGTAGATAATAATCCTGTGGGAATAAATTACAATCCAACTGAACTCAGTGGGAGCAGAGGTAGAGCCTCTGGGTGAGTAAATGGCTGTGTTTGTGCTAGCTGTATTCACAAGGTTTATGTGGAAAACCTGAATCTGTCCTTCAAACTGCTCAGCGTGGCAGTGTGCTGCCCAGTGTCCTGCAGCAGCCGGGATGCTGTGACAAATGTTGTGCCAGGTAGTAACCAGCGTGGTCACTGTGCCCAGCACAGGTCACAGCAGACTGAGCACCTGACTGAAAAAGATAACATTTTCTTAGAACCCTTAGATGAATTCATGTTGATGACTCTGCTTTGGCAGGAGATGATAGTTGAGAAGCTTTGCGAACATTATTATCGCGACTTGCCTGTCTGGTGTCCATGGCCTACAACAGAGAGCTTCTGAGTGGGTGCACTTCAGTTCAGATCCAGAGGTTTGATCATCTGACTAATTAAACAGACTTTTTAAATTTAGTATATGGGATCCAGCTGTATGTATGCTCCTCACATGCAGAAATCAAATGGGGAAAGCCACTGCTTTTAAAGTGTTACTAAAAGTGACTGCCTAAAATAACGTCACGACTTCCATATCAAAGTCTTATTTCTGTCATCCCAAAGCAAAGAGTCTGTCATTTAAAGGTGTGAGCTTCAATATTTTTCTCTTAAAACCAGGAGTAACAGTTTACAACCTCCACCATGGCAGCAAGGCTGTCATTCTGAATGTCATCATAGCTCTGTAACTTTTTTCTTTTATGGTTTTTAGATCAGTCCTTGCTATTGAATCATGACAAATGATATAGTTTGTAATTTCATCTCTCAGGATTTTGCCCTCGCCAAAGCACAAGCCAAGTCTTGCATTAAAACAAACCCATGCCAAAAGCATTAACTCACAAATCAAAATGCCAGCCTTTCCAATCAGTCCTACTTGTTCTACTCCCATGTGCCCTACATGCTATTTTATCTAAGTATCTTGCAAATCAAGTGTTTCATTGCACAAGGCTTTGAGAAGTGTGGGCCAGACCTTGAACAAACATTCTATCTAGATGTCCAGTCTTATTCTTGAAGTGGGCAGTGCCATACTTCTCGGAATTTAAAAAAAAAAAAGAAAAAAAGTTACTAAACCAGATCATAGCCATTTATTAAAAAAACCTCCACAGTTCACATACTGTGAACTCTACAGCCCTGAACTCTCTTGGAGATTTGAGACCTGGCAGGAAAAACAGGAGAGTGAACAGGAATCGAGAAATTAGAAACTTCTTTCTTATGCTTATTGCTTAGGATGCAAGTTGCTGTATCTCATATCCACTGAATTATTTTATGGATGGCATATGCTTTTTTAGGGCTGGGATATTTATATGTCTGCTAACTTCTTAAGGACTGCATATAGGATTAATCTCAAAAGCTCCTTTAGAAGTCCTCAGGACTTTGAACTCCAAAAGAAAATCACTGCTATGAGAAATTCCATTTCGCTCCTAAATATCACCCAAAGAATGGAATCAGAGATTACTTGTTCCTACAGGGGATTTACACAGCACACATCTCCTGGTGGTTATATTGCTATGGCAGTACAGACAGTGAATTGCCATTTTATGAAAAATAAGAGAATGCTTTTTTAATGGCAGCTCAGAACCATGTAGCTGCCTCATTTTTCAGTGTGAAATACACAGATCTGGTTTAATATATTATCAAAGTATTTTTGAGCAAAACACCTAATACTGAAGAGTTTACTGCAATTAGTTATAACCATGGCCGTACACTCTGGAAAGGGTGGGAACGAGTTTAAAGTAGTGACAACAACCACAAAGGTACAGGATTGATACATGTACTATCTTAATCAGCATTACCTTAATCATGGTTAGGTTAGCTTTAGCCAGCTGCTGCTTTTGTTCAAATGTTGAGATTGATAATATGGGGAAAGAACCATCTGAGTGGAATGATAGAGGACAAAGTCGACCCAGATCTCTGCCTTCTTTCAGGTATAAGCTGTTGCAAGATTTTTTTTTTCTACTTAGCTTTGAGCTCTTAGGGAGTAAAAGCTATAATCCAGCTCCTCATAAACAGTGAGCCTCTGAAATGCAGCAGACAAAACTTATTTACCAAACAATACTCATTAGTATTCAAATGAAGTGATAGCAGTTGGAATGTAGACACTCTCAAATATGTCCTACTCTTCTATTTCACTTACAAAATAGTTGAGATAAGTAAGTATGTAGGTATGTTTTAATTTGTATTGCAATGCCTATAGGTCATAATCAAGATATTGAGTCCCTTCGTCCACTACCAGAGCGCACAAACTAAGAGCTAAAAACTGTCAGGTACACTTCACAGGGTGCCAATACATTAATAGATACTGTCTGGACAGCTTAAGCACATCAAAATGTATCCTGCACTCAGCTGAGCAAAGAGATATATCACTGATGAACAGCAAAAGCTAATCTCAGAGCACAGCTACTGTACTTCTCAGGAGCATAAGTGGGCGATCCAATTCTGGAACAGAAGGCTGCTCCTAGGTGTAGATGCCAACACCTACATTAACTTATCAATTAAATCCCTCAGCAGGGAGATCTCGGGATTGGTCTGCACTGCCAGAAGCCCTTATTTATCTATAACCAACAGCCAAAGAGCTGAAATAGTTTTGTCAGTCTGATGAACAACACAAGCTCAATGAAATGACCTAACCAGCATAACTTAGAGGCATGATCTTGCAAGTCTGAGACACTGGAAACCAGATGAAAGTGAGCACGGAAATCAACTCAGTTTAGGTCTCCAGACTTTTTGCAAATGTACACAGTGACTCTTGCATGGCAGGAAACAACTTGAAGTTGCACCAGGTCCCGCCTTTAAGTGAGTTTAAACAACTTATTCACTAATTTGTTCAGACTGAGACAGGCAAAAGACAGGCAGAAATCCTGCAAACCAGTTGGAAAATTTTAAAGAGAAAATGACGGGTGAGTTCAGATATTCTGAAGAGTCAAAGGCAGAACAAGGCTTGTTTGGAGCAATTTTAGATTCAGATGCTGCAAGCATGACAGAGTTATGTTTTCAGTGCCAAAGTCCTAATTGGTTTAAGGCTATAAACAAAACAGAGTGGAAAAATATTAACACATTAGTGCTGATGGATCAAAGAACAGACATTTCCCAGGGCCACTTTGGGAACAGACAAGAACTGGATGCCCATTTCTCAAGTCTTAGCTCAGCATTTCCATCACAAGGTTCTGTTAGTCCAAGCCCCCACTGAGAGTAGGTCAAATTAGCATCAAAGATAACTACCCTGAACAGACTCTGTTTTCTCTTTCGTTGTGCTCAACTACCTAAACAAGTTGAGCTTCTCCTTGTAGATCACATTTTCTAGATATCTGATAAAATCTGTTTGTTTTCTCTGGACTCTTTCCAATGAGTATACATCTTCTGAAGTGCACCAATTAAGATCAGTTTTGGGCACAGCACCAGGCACGTTAATGAGAATGATGATTATTAAAAACTCTCTCAAAACATTTCAGTTTGTGCACTTACAATGTACACAAATAAGCAGAAGGAAAAATAAATAAAACCTTTTGGAATGTTAATCCTCCCTAAAGAGTTCTATCACCTACTCAAGGATGCTGGTAAACAAGGTCAGATCATTACTCAGACAGTATTTGAAGTTACAGAAAGAACAAACAACTGACATATTTTGGCAAAGACCCACAGCAACCAGAATGGGGACAACAATCTAATTCCACTGAAAGAAAAACAGTTAGACAGTTTGTCTCTACAGAATTAGAAATTCAGAAATATATAGACTGATACCAAAAGCCATCATAAACCTGAAAATGTAAAATTACCTAATCTAATGGTACTCTGACACCAGTTCTAAAGTGTCTAAATTTATAGTAATATTGCTCGAAGACAATACTGTATTTATCTTAAGTAAAGTGTTCGAATTTGAGTAAAAAAAAGAAGCTGTTTTTCAGGAGGAATTGGCTACCATATACAAGGGTAATTCTAGCTGCAATAGGATGATTTTTACAAGATAAGGAGTAGTGCAGACTGAGTCATATTTTGTCCAAATGTGTTTGGGTGCAGTTTGTCCTTGGCCGAGAAAAATGATTCTCACACTCAGACCAATGACTCTCTATCTCTAACACAGTAGTTCATGATTCTTAACATAACTAATATCAGAATTTAGGAAAAATAATCTATCAGCTCCCTGTTAATAGGATCCACCAACTTAATGCAAGTTTTGACAGTTTGAAATGGTCATGTATACACATTTACATTCATGGTGCAGGATATAGTTTCACTCTTGCCTGGCACAGTCAGGCATGGTCTTCTATTCTTAAGATTAAAAAATACTCAACACTGAAGGGATCGTATCTCAGAAACAAGGCGAGACATCAATAAAGTTATGGCTAAGCTGGAAAATACCTTGTTCTGGAGCAAATACAATTTTCCGTCAAGATCCAACTTAAGTTGTGAAGCAAAAGCCGAAACACTATTTTTCTTCTTAAAGCAATAGCAAAGACTGTTTACCTTCTCCCTACAGAGGATATCCAGATATCCATGGCCTACACAAAGAGTTATCATCATCAATAAAAACAAATACAGTTGGGGTTGTTTTTTGTCACTCTAATACAATAATGTGTTCCCACTTTCTTTAAGGCTGCAAGCCACACGAGGTTAATTAATGACGTGTTTCCAAGCTGTAAGTGGAAAAGCAATAAAAAATTAAATTTATCACAGTTTGTGCCCTTTCTGTCTCAAAGAGAGCACTGGGTAAAAGTAAACTTAGAAATGTATGCAACTCATGGAAGGTATAATACTTGATGTATTTAAACTTAATTACTCTCTCTGGCTTTTGAAAGCCTTCTTGGCTTTTGAAAGCTAGAGGCTCAGGAATTATACTACCCTGTCAGAGAGAACTACATTAGTGAGAAAAAGCACTCCGGCAAAAGCACAGAAAGAAAAAAAAAATGGAATAAATTAATTTTGTGTTAAAAGTCTAATTAAAAAAACAGCCCAATACATTATTACTGCACATCTTGGTAATTACTTATAGAAGCCTTCATAAAATTGGCAACATTCCATGCCATCAAGTGGATTACATATATCAGAGAAACTGCAACCAGTAGTTTACTGGCCAGGTTTAAGTCAGTTCTTTTCCTCAATATGTGAAGGAGTGAACTCAGTGGAAAAACTCCCTACACACTGACTTTGCCTGATCCCCTTTACATTGTACTTCAGTCTCCTAACAGTGATTTTCAGAAGTTGGTGGTTTGTTTTGCTTTATTTTGTTTTTAATTATGAAAGAAAAACAACAACATCCATTTTAGAATTTTACATGGCAGATTTTGCATTAAACCACACAGAAAAACAATGTATTAAACTCAAGTTGACATTTCAGGCCAGCAGCACAGGAAAACAGCCCTTTCACAATCAAAATACTGACAATGCTAAAGGCCAGAAGAGATTTTAATAACTGACCACCATTGGGACAAAGAGTCAATTCCACTATCTAATTATTAAAAAAATAAGCTCCTTCACAAAGATCATTTGACTTGAGTCTTCTGACTGAAGCCTGTCCAGCTTTATCAGTTATGTTTGTTGCAAAAAAACCCCCAAAACCAAAAACAAACAAACAAAAAAAATCACAATGGCTGCAACTCAGTTTTGTTACCAATTGTTTGTTTGCAGGTATTTCAGTGAATTAAAAATGACAGTGAAATTTTAGAATCCGTATATATATATATATACATATGTATATATAAACTTTATGCTAGACCTGTATGTTCAAGCTTTGCTTTTTGAGAGAATGCATTTGAAAATGCCTTCTCATTCCCATTAGAATGTAATTCAGATTGCCTGAAAATGCAATTACAAGTTCTTAGCTGTTGTCCAAGTCTTGTGTTTGCTGTTTGGCCACTGTCAGTGCAGCAGGCACAGCTGCTGAATAATAGAAGCAATACCTTGGAAACGGCAAAGGCTAAGTATGTGGATCACTCTTAAGCATAACATTTTAGGAAAAAAATCCAATTCAGTTGCTACCCAGGGGGTAATGTAATGGAACAAGGATAGATTTCCATATCTTTCCAAAAAGCCCAAACAGTTGTTTGGTATAAGTGAACTATGTCAGAATAATTTCTGAATTATCTCTGCCTCAAAAAGAATACTATTTATGCAGAAATATATACTTTTTTTTTTTTTTTACCATTCCTCTTTCATCTAGTGTATGATCTCAAACATTCAGGAGTACAAAATCACTCAGATTCAAGGTGACTTACCATTAAAAAAATTGCATATTTAAAATCATTTGTGTTCACACTTTGTTACTACATTAATATTTTATCTCTCCCATTTCATTGAGTTCCACTTTTGTTAGCTTTTGTTAACTAATTTTCTTTGCATTTTCTTTCATAAAATAAATAAGAAAAGGAACTTGTATACCAAGAAAAATCAACAAAATTGGTCTGTGACACTCCTCAGTATGGCAAGACGAGCATGCTCTTTAACAAAGTTAGTGTGCTACATCTTGGGAAAGAGGGGAGAAAATAAAACACTTATATTTCAGAAAGACAAGTTAACTCTCTGCTCCTAAATGTAGTTTTTAATTTAATTTATAATAAAATCTTTATTGTAAGGGAACTTGCTAACTCACATTTTTATATTATTATAAATATTCAGAGGAAGTTAAAATGTTTTAGCATTTTCAAATGAACTGTTATTTTGCCTAAAGCAAGTATACAGAAACTTCACTGGATATTGCTGGAAATCCATTTTTTAATATTGTGCTGACTTAAATAGAATAATCAACTGTATGAAAAGAACTACATCAGTCAATATACCTTTCTTTCCTGGTAATTTCTTTTGGAAACAGGAATGAAAATGAGTCATGTTTTTGGGGTTCAAAAAAAATTTTTTTTGTAGGTAAAACTGTTTTTAAATGAAAAAAATTCCATGCAAATATTACTCCATCTAGTTAATTTCTTCCTGAATACCAAAGTAGTATTTTCTTCAAATTCTAGGCAGGAAAAATAACACACCTGAAAAAGAACTATGCTGGTGTATATTTCATTGTTGTATTTTACATATTGTTTCTCCATCAGGAATAGTTAGAATTGTCAGCTGGAGTAATAATGACAGCAATAAATATAGTGGTTATAATAATAACAATTTATAATACATTAATATTCTGATTTCTGTCATTCAAAAAAATCCATCCTCCATCACCTTTCTCCTTTCAACCCTGCTTTCATTTTTCTCTCACCTGCAATCCACTGAAAGGAAGAAAACTGATACATAGTACTATTTTCTGAAAATAGGAGCCATCCCAGAGGCCATATTCATAAAGGAGATGTTTTGTGCACAGTCAGTTCTGTAATTTGCTCTGTACTTGGTAGAAAGCCAAAGGAGAGTCCTACAGTTCACACACAGAGATGTGCAAGACAAGACTCACCCTTTAAAAACACAATTGATCTATTTGGGCATACCTCCCACATATATCTTCCACATACCTACATGTATCTTTCACATACCTTTGCCTGTAGGAATTTCTGCATGTGGAAATTCAGAACTAAGCCTCTTCAAAGTCTTACATCAGACAGAGAAATAACTATAGAAAACCCTGTGTTTTCTAAACTAAAATTTTTGGGCTTTTACTCATGGCAGAAGCTCATTTCCCTCTTGCTATACCTCAAACAGCTGAGCAGGAAATTCTGACTTAGACTTAGTTGCATTACATGTGATACTGTCAATATTTTAGTGACCATGTTGCAAACTGGCCCACCAAAGCAACAGATGTCACTTAATTGAAGGCAGAAGACAAGAAAGAGCACAAAAGCAGCTCTACTTCAAACATGTCTTTTGTCACCCCATCAGATTTGTACTAACAATTTTATGTGTTAAGATGAATGTGCAGGATGTAAAAGAAAAATTGCAATGCATTTTTAAAGGCTTTTAAAGAGCAGTGGTACACTGATTTCGACAGTAAACATTGAAATGTTCTCTATTAATATTTAATTGGTTAAAACTCTCCCGTATTAGTCATAAGAAAAATGAAGTTTTAAAAACAACCATTTAAAAATAGTATTACTCCCATCTCTGCCTAAAAGATTTTAAATAGCAGATTACATTTACATAAGTATAAATTTTTGTATCTCATTTTAAAACACACAACATGCACAAAATGCTAGGGAAAATTTAATAATATGGGGACGATGTGTCATAGCTGCATTAAAAGAGAATAATAAGGAACTCAAAAGTGGCAAAGTTAAACATTTCCTAGTTTATTCCCATTACCAGTTTAAACAGTTAGGGAAGGAATTGTTTACCAAGATTGACATGTTCTACCAAGGAGGTGCATTGTCATAAAATTGAAATGCATTTAACTGCATTAAACATTGGAATTATTCATAAAGAAACAAACAGTACTGTACTGTAAATACTTGGCAAGAAAAGGACTTTCCCAAGATGTTAAAACACATACATGAATTTATAAGTCTACTTTATTACCAGTATACATACAATACTGTGGTCTAATTCTTATGTCCAGTTGAGAAAAAGAAGAGAGGATTTTCAGAGACAAAAAGAGTTGTAGGGCTTGAGAAAAAGAAAAGGGGATCTTCAGAGATGAAAGTACTAAGGCTTGAGAAACAAAAAAGGTCTGCGGGTAAGAATCCAAGATTCTTGGATCTTATCCAAAGATCCAAAAGATCAGAGAGGCAGGAGAAAACTGAGGTTCAAGATCTTTGCTTTTCCTTAGAATAAAAGAAAGTCATGGCAAGAGTTCTGCACAGAAATTCAATAAACACGTAGTCTATATTAAAGAAAGAGAGAGCTCTCAGCTCTAAATAAGCATGACCACTGTACAAACCACTGTAATGTTAAGAGAAAAAATATATGGCTATGTCTCAGAAAATAAGAACTTGAAGATTTCAATTTCTTAGTTTTTCTGATTAATGCTCAGAGAAGGTTTAACAAAAGACAAAAACAATTTGCAGCTCAAAGTGGTGTCTGACTCTGGTTCACTTAGGCCATGCTCTGACAAAGGACAAACACAAATTACATTCACTTGATAATTTTCAGTTACACAACCTAAATAGGGCAATAAAGGAAAAAGGACATAGGGTTTCTTACAACTTACAAAACCTTGATTCTCTGACTGTGGTCTCTAGACCACAACATTTCTCAAACTTTTCAACTGAAGGAGCACTTAACCTCTGGAAGCAAAACAAATTCAAAAGCCATCTTGTGCTTACTGTGCCAAAGTACTCACAATGGCCTTCTTCTAGAGACAAGTAAAAACAAAAGGTAAAAAAATTAACCTGATTTTCATCCTCTCCTTCCCTTCTGCTTATATATATGAGAGAATATGGCTGTGCAGGAATGTCTGGTTTTGACTTGCTTTTTGAGCTCCCTTTTGATTTTTATTGACCATCAATTACCCACAGACTATGGGCTGCGTAGCATTGCTTTAGGTAGCGCTGCAATTAAATCACATCACTCAGTGAGCACTGGAACTAATGAAGCTTGGTCTCTTAAAGATTTGTTTTTCATGGTTGATTGACTTTGGTGCCTAAGAATGCAAACTCCAACTGAAGCCTTCTCTTATGGTAGGCATTTATAAGGGCTGGCTGGTTTATTGTTTACTCTTTTCCTGCTCCCCATTCTCCAGTGGTTAATAGTGTGCAATTTAATGATGTAGCTTTTCCTTTGTCTGCAGGCCTTCCAGGGAACATTTACAGAAGCTTTCTACTATACTCTGCCATCTAGTTTCTCAAGGAAAAAGAATTTGTCAGATTTACTAGGCATGTTTGAATTTGGCCTGTGAACTCATAAAAGTTATTATGGAGATTTAAGGGTAATTGCACAGACTTGGTAAACGTGCATCTTCTTTCCATGGGATAAAATTGAGGCTAAAATAAAATAGCTTGCCACAATCTGATTTTTTTTTCCAAAACTCACTGAAAATTTATTGGTGAGAAAAAATACAAAATATTGCCACTGGAATATGAACAGAATAAACTGAACTATTTGACTTCCCTTATTTAAATGCCCTCCCCATCATTCACGCCTTCTGAACAATCCTATTATCTTCCATTCTCCACCCGAAGGTGAGCTGCTGTGCTCCCACACTCTTTGATTTACCACTTCCACTGGGACTGGAGTCCCTTATCTTCCACTACCTGGCTCTATACTCATTTCAGGCACCTAAGCTACATTCAGCTTACTCAGTATTTGTGCTCAACCTCAGCCCTGCTTCCAAGTCAGGAGGGCAGGCATACTTCAAAAAAGTAACCCAGTACAAAACAAGAGACTTCCAACACTGGCTCAACATTTATATGCTACAATTTCAAGACAGAAGTGAATTTACATTAATACGTTTCATGATCTTTGTCAGTGGGAACACAGGACTTGATTAAAAGATAATTATATTTTAGCTGTCTTTCAAATACATTACAATATGTTGACATAAAATCTAAGGTTTCTGATTTTAGAGAAGACCATGCAGCACCATATTTAAAGGAAATTGCAACACAATCTCATTACAATATAAAATGAGATGTATTGGCTTGTGAATTTCCTTCTCCCCCCCTCCCAAATATGTCTAACACTCTGTGCTGCTAAGAGATAGCACAGAAACAACAATCCTTTGACAAATTGTTTTCATAGTTTTTTAGGATTTGGTACACAAAACTCTAGACTTACAAGAAAAGAACAATAAATTGATTGCTGATTCACTAATGTCTCAATGACGACTAACAGATCTGAAAAGCTGACAATATCAAGGTATTAAAATAACTATTTTTGAATACATTTTAGAAGACATTTGTACACAAAAAAAAATACATTTTTTTGGAACCATAGATGAAAATCAATGACTTTTAACCCCTCAACAATTAATTCATTCCTTAAAAATCTAAAACTTTTGAATTAACAAATTTTGGTCTTGGAAAAAGATGTAGGAAGAATCTCCTTGTAAATCCAAATTTGTACACAACGAAACTGATATTGTCTAAATCCAGAGACAAGCAATTTTATTGATTTATACTAACTGGAGTAAAGTCTGCATTTTTTCATTTGAATTTCTCCACAGTATTGCTTTAAAAACCTACTCATTTTAATGCAATACAAATTTTTGTGAGGAATCAAGTTAAATTAGGTGTACCCAAGGTGATTACTGTTATGCGTTACTTACACTGCTACATATAAAACCCCTTATATTACAAACTTGAACGATTGTGCCAAATATTGCACACAAAATAGCAGAATCCATATCTCACACTTTAAATGAGAAGCAACATATGCACACCTCTAACAGATGGAAATAAATAAATAAATAGGCGTAAATAGTTGGATGGTGAAGTACCCAAGTTCCTCAACCATTGGGAAACTGTAGACTTTTAATTATATACAGTAAATAATGACTAAAGTAGGATTGTACTCTAAGTGTAACATCAAAAAACCCACATAACAACATAGGGACAAACCTTATCCTTTATTTACCATATAAATGAGATATTTTGTAAGGGCAATATATATTTAAGGTATAATTTTGCCGACACAAGCATACGTATAAGTCCAACATATAAATAACTATACTCATTCTGCTTTCAGAACGTAACAATCATGGAATATGAGAGAGCAATATGAGAAGACTCTGACCGAATGCCAAAAGTGCAGACATTCAGTTGTTACAGGGAGTGTTTATTGTCCTGGAACAGGAGCCAATATTGTGCACTGAAAAACCATTGATTAAAATGTCTGAACTCTGTTGGGAGGCAGGACCAGAAACAAAAACTTCCCAGCTGTTCTAGCTCGTGTTCCCTAGCTGCTGAGTTGTCTCTGCTGCACTACTTCAGTGTGTGTTTGCAAAGCTCCATAGAGCTGGCACAGGAAGGATAATCCTGGTCCCAAATCAGACAGTACTAATTGGTCACAGCCTGACCTGGAAAGAGAGATTGGTTTGAGTTTAGGAGGGCACAGAACACAGGTTGTTTTAGGTTCTGAGTTCTCTAATCATGACACTGTAATGCCTGGTGATCACCTCTACCATGTTTCTCCCTGCTTCTGTTCTAGCTGTAATTTCTGTACTCTGTATTGATTTCGGATCTTTTCTGTACTGGATACACCTTTAATTACACTTCCCTGATTCACCCTTCCATGGATCTTAGGTGACATAATACCCACCATGTGGACCCCAAACAAACCAGGCATAAGCCAAGTAGTATTTTTATTTTAATGTAATGAAGACATCAAGTGCCCATTGCCAATGCCTATGGACACTGAGTACATTCACTGGCAGACTTGGGTGCCTATATCTACAGGGTTTTGTGGCTTGTGCTCTTGAAGGTAAAATTTATGTTTTATCTAAACCACAATTCAGGTGCCTAAATGCTTTTTTGGATATGGTCCAAAGGAACTCATCCAAAATTTTTCTTACTCTGCATGAGTTTTATAATAATAAATCTCCATGTAAAAACAAAAAAAAAAACCAAAAAAAAAACAAACCCAAACAAAGCCAAAAAACCCCACCCAAACAAAAAAACCCACACACAAACAAAAAGAACAATTACCAAGGAAATTTTCCCTCTATTCTCATTAGATACTTTCCCCCACCCCCCCCATTTGGAAATGAAGGCTGAATAAGCAATCATTTGCATTTACAACTTGTATTATAAAACTTTGCTAATTTCAAACAGAAATGGCACTGACTAGTTTTGCATGCCTTTGCTCAGGTGAAATCAGCTTGCATTGCTGCCTGTTGATGGCAGAAAGATTTGGGTTCAGCCTCATCTTTTACTACTGCATTACTGTTAAGGAAGTTGGATTATTACACTTCACTTCCACTTTTCTACAGAAGTTTTTAAATTTTTATGCAACATTCAGGGACTATAGTTTAAGACAAGGCTTTTGCAAAATGTTCGAGAAATCAAAGACAAACAAATGCAAATAGATACTATTGTACAGTAATTTTATGAGCTATGAAAGCCATTAATTTGCAATTGTACTGGTTTACTGCCTATTGAGGTCTACAAGAGTTCTCCAGAAGTATAAATTAAGCAAAACTACTGTCACTCAGACTTTCCAATTAAAGGCTAGCAGAGCTCACTGGCACTCCTCTTTGTGCAGCTACAACAAAGAAACAATTACTGAAAAGGTAAGATATAATTCCAGCCACTGGATCCACCCTAGTCTCTTAAAGCCTAGATATTGCAATAGCCTGTCCTAAAATCCATGTTTGTCAAATGTACCTTGCTCAAGCATGCCAGAAAAGATCTATTAAAATCTGAGGATAAACCCAGTACATTCTGGAGTCTATTTTATAGAGATCTGTTCTGCATCCAAGTTCTCCAAAACTCTCCTTACTTTGTAAAGCGTAAAGGGAAAAAAATGTCAGAAATACACAAGGAGATGCTGTTAAAATCTTTCACTAGTATCATAAATTACTATCTCAGGAATGTTGTGTATAGAAGTACTCACATAAATTTTTAAAAAAAATCTTCATGCAGACCCTTTTACAAAATTCCAACTTTGGTTGATTTGTTTTTGTAAGTTTAGTGGCTTATCAAACCTTACCTGAGGTTAACTTTCTAAAGGGATAGCACAGGGGTTAATAAATGCTCTTTATTTCACCCTATAAAGAGCAAAGCTCTAAGGTAACAAGGACACCAGACCTGCATTAATTCCTGCTAGCCTTCAGCACTGTATGATAGAGCCTGTAATCTTTTCTGGGCAAAACAAAGCAGAAAACAAACAAACAAAGGTGTTTATCTACAAAATGGAGACAACTTTATTTGCACTTTCTCAGCTACAAGTATAACTTCATAACTTGAATGTTTTCAGCACACTTTCAATGTATGGCTTTGAAACATTAAGTATTTTTTACTATCAGGGGACTGGAATGTGAGGAGACTCTTCTATGAAGACAGGCTGAGAACGTTGGCATTGTTCAGCCTGGAGAACAGAAGGCTCTTGGGAGACCTTATATCACCTTCCAGTCCCTAAAGAGGCCTACAAGAAAACCAGAGAGGGAGTATTCACCATGTAGATTTAGAGATAGGACAGTAGGGAATGGCTTTAAGCTGAAGGATGGTAGGGTTTAGATTAGATATTAGGAAGAAATTCTTTACTGTGTGGGTGGTGAGACACTGGGACAAGTTGCCCAGAGAAGCTGAGGATGCCTCACCCCTGGAAGTGTTCAAGGACAGGTTGGACGGGGCTCCAAGTAAAAACTGGTCTAGTGGAAGGTGTCTCTGCTCACAGCAGGGAGGGTGGGGAAATGGATGAACTTGAAGGTTCTTTTCAATCTAAACCAGTTTATTTCTGTGTTTCCATTACCCACTGCTCTAAAAGTCTTGAGGTTTTAGAAGACATTTGAAACCAAACTTGTGGCATTAACAAACTTGGGACATTTTGCATTCATTAGGGTATCAAATGTCTTTTAAGACAGAAGAATACTTGGAATGTCACTGTTCCCCAGAGTGAGACAAATGTATGACAAAAATTGTTTTGAAACAGGAAGGAGGCAGGCCAGAGAGGCCCATAACACCTGTATAGAGTATTAAGTACACACTTTTCATACTTCATAAGGCAAGAAAGAAGTAATTAGAAATTTTACACATGTACTAAGAAATGATGCTCATACTTTCCATGAAGTATCAGTATCAGATTACTGATATTAGTAATAAGCAAAGTTTTATAGAAGAGAAATTATTATCGTCTGCAAAGACCAGAGATAGAATGTTGCCTTTTACACCTTCACCCACCTTTTGCAGCTGGGAATATAATGCTACATCTATTTCAATTAGATTGCTTTACAGCAGAAGAACAAACAGCCAGGAGCTTAGTACCACACTCCAGAAATGCTACCAAAATATTGCAAAAGTGGTTCCTTGTAGTAAGCAAGTTCCTAATTTTGGACAATCTCAGAACTAAAGAGGGACTCTAGTTTTCTTCAAATGTAAGTTTTAATTGTTGTAGAGAAAATAGTATATGCTGAATTCTGTAAATCACATGGATTAACTTGCAAGTTAACTTGGTTAACCTGCAATTAGCAACTAGGTTGCTAACTGCATATAGCTAGTTTTGCTGCTCATACGAGATTTTGAGTATAGAGCCCACATATTGTTATATTTGCTGTATACAGAAGCTCAAACCAACACAGTTTTCAGTCACTTGTACTAGTATTACCAGTCAAGAGAAGACCAGCGTTTTTTATTCTAGAATACCCTAAGATACTTTTAAAGCCCAACTGTAAATACTGTTTCCTTTCCAAACTGTTTGGAAACGTTGTTTTCCTATAGATTTTCTAGGAAGAAGGAATAGGTTGGAAAGTAGTACTTTTGAGAGCATTCCTTTTATTTCCTGAAGGAATTCTCATGCCCAAATCAGATTGCTGGCCCCCGTGTTGTTATTTAAGAATAATGAAATACCAGACGTTGCTGAAAGTTCCTTCAGGGTCTCATACTGTAAGCCTTTGTTCCTTGCAATTAACAGTAGTTGGACTTTCTGGGACAACCACTCAGAGGCCTTGTTTATGCCCGAAAGTTCGTGCTATCACTGCCTCCACAGCAGTTATGTTATACGGTACTAAGACAAAACTTCATTAGTCTTCAAAGTAAGGCACAACTTCAGCTCCACATATCTGCGCATATAACTACTTTTGGGCTTGTAAATCCGCAGGGGAGGCCTGTGGTTCCTGCCTGGGGAGAGCGCCCATGCCGGGGCTGTCGGAGGTGCCGCCGGGCCGGGCGGGGTCTGGCGCTGCAGCGGGGCAGCGGGGCAGCTCTGCGCCGCTGCCGAGGGCTGCGGGGCTGCCTCTCCCCAGCCCACATCCGCCCGCCCGAGAACGGGAAAGGCTGCGCTACTCAGACAGGGAGAAGAGGGCCGGCGGTGGAGGACAGAGACCAGCCAGGGGGATCCCGGGCAGGGGCTCCTGTCACGGTGGCGGCGGAGGCTCCCGGCGGGGCGCAGGAGCCCGCCCTGCCTGCACGGCCGGGGAGGGAGGGCGGGAGGCGGGTGAAGGAGACACCCCCCGCCTTTATCGCTCGCAGCGCACCGGGGTGTGCTGGCTCTCGGCGCCGCAGAGGAGCCTCGTCGGGGGACAGCGACTCGCAGGAGCCCTCCTTATCCTGCATCAGCAGGCTCTGTCCCGCGGACGGTGCCCCGGGGCTGCAGCCCGGCCCCGCCTCCCCCGAGGTCGATTCCGTGCTCTCGGCTCTTCTCCCCGCCGCGGCGCCCGACTTGGTTCAGCCCGGGGCAGGCGCTAGGAATAAGCCCTGTCCCCTTTGAAGAGCCTCGGTTCAGGCTCGCCTCTTCCCTCCCACCGCCGCTGCGCACTGCTCGGTCCCGACTGGGCCCTCCCGCCGGGGCGGCTCCAGCGGCTCCGGCTCCACAAGTTCCTGCTGCCCGTGCCCCGGGTGCGCGCACGAGGCTGGCCCGGCCGTCGGGGGCGCTCGGCGGGAGCAGCGGGAGCGGCAGCGGGAGCGGCGGGAGCGGTGCCGGGNATTCTCCGCGGCGGCGGCGGCGGCGGAGCGCGGCGCGGAGGGGTGAGGAGCCGCCGCGGCGGCGAGGAAGCGAAGAAGAAGAAGAGAAAGGTGGGAGGAAGGAGAAGGAGGCGGCAGCAGCTGTGAGGCTGCGAGCCACGGTAAGGGCACAAAACAGGCTGTGCCGCAGCCGCCTCGGTTTGCGGTCTGGCCCGGCAGAAGGACGGCTGCCGTCCTCGCTCCCCGCCGCCGCTCGGGCGTGGGCAGCCAGGGGGGTGGGCGCTGCACGGGTGCGATCTGCCCCTGTCACCGAGGGGCGGGGAGGAGGGGAATGGGCGTGGGGGCTAAAATGGCGAAGGGAGCCGTAGCGAGGTCTCGGTCTCTCCGGCACTTCCATTCGTCGCACCCCTCGGGCTGTGCTGGCCGGGGGCGGCGGCTGTTGCTTCTCCCCTCCCGATGCCTCACATGGTGTTCGGAGAATTGCTGCTTCCCTGCCGTCTCCCACTCTGGCTCGCGTCTGGACAGGGCTGAGGGCCTCTGGGCCCGCACCTGGCGAGGGGAGGGAGGGTCGGGGCTGTGCTGAGCCTGTGTCGCTATGGGGCGGGGGGAGAGGGAAGGGGAGTGTCGCCGGTGTCCGGTGTCAGGCGAATAACCTTGTTTATTCCAGTCTACGGCCTTTGCGAGGGTGACTGAGGGCTGAGTCGTGACCTGTGTCAATGCTGAGTGGATTGCGAGAAGCTTTAGTGGCCAGGACTCAGTGAGGCAGCTCCACGGCCGGCCCTGGCTTGCTTATGTGCGGGGTGAAAGCAGAGGAGAAGGATATTACTACGTTTATGTTCACCCTCCTTTGGTGTAGCCGGGGAGGGAGGAGGTGAGGAGCCGTGTCCCCAACCCGGTGCGCTGCTGTCGCCCTCGCGGTGCCAGGGCGCCCGGCGGGATGTTTTCGCTCAGGTTATAGGGGTCTGCTCGTCCCTCGGGGTCCCTGTGATGGGTGTTTGGCTGAGCAGACTGTGTGAATTGAAGACCTCAAAAGACCTGTTTTGTGTCGATTATCTTTGTTTATGTTGTTGCAAAATGTTACAACTCGGTGTGTTTATTTACTTGATTTTATTTGTAGTTTTCTTATTTTTGGAACCATACCAATTCTCATCCCAGTTTAACCAGGATGATCTAGCTCTGCTTCCAGATCTATAAATGTTTAAACTGTACATCAAAGAGAGAAAGGGACTTAGCACCATCTAATCATGTTAATGGGAGCTCTTCGATGTTTGGGTGAAACTGTAAAAAAGGTATTCATATTTCAGTTGCATTTTCACAAGGCAGCTGTGTCTTATAAAAAGTAATCAGGATGCCGTGCGCTGAAAAAAACTCAGGTTATGCAAGTTTAATAATACTGATTTACTAGGGGATGCAAGCACTGGCTGCAGGTAGCTGGGTTATATATGGTCATACATGTGAAAGACAGTATGATCTTCATAGCAAAAGGTCTACTCTTAAAATTGGTATACCGGTTTAATCTCTGCAATATAGAAACAAAGAAACTGGTGTTGGCTGTGATAATGCTTTACTTGGACTGGTTGTATATTTTTTAAAAATTTTCTATACTACCTTATCTGAGTTCATGTTGGCCAGTTTATAACTGAATAACTATTTGTGGTCGAATTAAGTACTAATAAAGATTAAAGAAATTTACTTAGAGAAAAAATCTGAAGATTTTTCATCCTTTTGAGAAAAATTCTACAGCCGCAGAAGCACAATTTACTTGGATTCATGGCAAAGATGCGTTCAGATGGGGCAACTACTTTTGATTGATGCAGCTTGTGAACTTGGTGGGTTTAGAATCCCTTTGTCACCTCTTCAGTGTGTATTTTGAACTATGTTTTAAAGGTCTAGTCTCGTAAGTGCTTTCAGCTTAGTACTATCTGTAGACTTTCCCCAACAATACTGTAGAATAATTCCCGTAAATACACAATTACACTTGAAAGCTTGAGAACTTTGGGACTGATTTATTCTCTTGATACAGAACACTTCGTTACCAAAAGAATACAGATTGTTTTTGTTTATAAAATAGTTTACATTTGTTGCTAAATATCAGTGAAAAAACACTGTAAGTCAGCCAGTATGTTTTTGTTAAAAGGGTTTTCAATAAAATTTAAATAATCATTTGCCTACAAGTGCTTCTTAAATCACAGGAATACTGATGGAGTTCAGGGCCAACCACTTTTCATGAGTCTGTGGAACCCTTGGAAGGAGGCTAAATGTTTTCTAGTTTTGCTGCTTTTCATCTTCCTTTTTATCTTTCAGTATGAAGTTGGAAATTTTGATAAGTTGGAATTTCTACCCACTTGCCTGTTGTTTCTCATGAAAGAATGTGAGTGGGGAAAGAGATTACTTCTGGGTTTTGGACAGAAGGAATCAGGAGTAAGGACCCACAACAGGGAGTTGGTATTGCATTCAGTTTTTTCATGCTTCCTATGCCCCTAAAACATTGGACTTGGAAACTAAGGTGCCATGGTCAAAATATCATGACCTAAGCCATATCTGTTAATTGGAAATGCCTTCTCCTATGCACTTAAAGCAAATACTCATTGTTAGCTTCAAAAAAACCCACCTGTAACCTAAATCCCCCACAAAACCCCCCAAGTCCATTTTAGAATTGAGATAATGAAGTGTGAAGGATAGGTGAGGTAATGGATGGAGTGATAAAGAAAATAAGTGCTTGCTGCAAGCTGTCTTTAAGTGATTCTTGTAAGTTCCTTTTAGCTGTGTTAAAAAGACTCTTTGTAAGGACTGAAAAGGAGTGAAGCTACTGATAAAAATGTTGTATCTTTTAAGCAAGCATTGTGCTGCACTTGCCTGCTTCTGTACAGTATAACATTCACCTGAAATAAAAAAAGAAAGAAAAAACCCTTCTGGCTCTGCCAGAAAATCAGTTGCATAGTGACTCAAAGTCAGAAAAGCTTCTCCAGTGTGCCTGTAATAAAGTATGTAAACTGGGGCAGGATTCCCCAGTTTCTATGGTAGTGTCATATTAGCAAAAATCTTGTTATTTTTCCTATCCTTGCGAAACTTGTAAACCAAAACTGCTGAACTCTTCCTTTGAATTTTGAGTTATGCAATACATAGTGCATCTAAGAATCTTCTAGATTCTTAGGTCTGTGTGCCAATGCAGACAGTAGGAGCTGGGTACAATACATCTAGGTCCTTCTTTCCAAGTTTGTTGCCATTTCATCAGTAGGCCACTTTCTGTGCTGGTGTTGGTTCAGATTTACTGGAGTTCTCCTGTGGTTACATAAGGTGGCCATAGGTGAGGATCATGGGAAATACTGGAGCTCTCGCCTCTTTGCTTGAAGCAAAATAATATAGCTGGAAAGAGAAACCTCCTCTTCTTATCAGCCGGAGTTGTGAGTGTCCAGAAGATGCATTCCAAAGGCTTGTAAAAAAGAACAAGTCTTAGAGTGGTGCACCCTCCTTCCCTGCCTTGATCCTCTCCCCGTAGAACACTGATATGGCATAGTTTTGGCTAAAATTTGCTGATTCTTTTAAGAGAGACTAAGAGGGAGTTTTTGTTTTTAATTGCTTTTTGTAAGTGAAAAGCTCTGATTATTGCTGCTTGGGGTATATATTTTCTGTCTTTGAGGACCTGCTAGTTTAATCAGAAGTGTATTTAAGTTTAGCTCTGTTTTGCAAGTGTAGTGTTGCTTTACAGAGAAACACTGGAGATTCCAGGGAAGCGATCAGCTGTCAGAGTGGTTATAGGATGTCAGAATTGTTTACAGGGGAGAGCGCTAGGTTTATTTTGGCTTTTTTCTTTAATTTCTTAGCATTGCAGGGAAACTATGTCAGGAAAACCTTTAGGTTTCTGTTACATATAGGTCATACTAATTATTGCACGTATAGTAAGAAGAAATTAATCATTGCAGGTTTACATGACAGTACTGCTGTAGTTCTATGGCAGCCTATGTAAGGCAGAGGAACAATGATAGTTTAATTCCTTCTCCCTTCAGTCAGTGCTGAGGATTGTGTAAATTGTTAATCTAATGTACAGTTTGATAATTCAGTACTGTCAAAAAAATCACTTTTAAAATCCCATTAAAAGAGAGTATGACTTCGGATTTAACTTACAAATTCTATTGATTTTGAAGAGTCAACTGAAATTTACTGAGCTGGTTGTGTTACTTTATAATGGCTTTTGACTAAAATAAAGTGATGAATAAAATTGGAGTAAAGCATGTGTTTAACAAAGCAGGTTAGTGAAGATTCCAAAATTCTTCGGTTTTTATTAATCACCATTTTTCTTTTCATTGGAGTGTGTTAGATATGCTCATGTTCTGCTTTAAGTGGCTAGCATCTGAGCATACTTAAATGTAATCAGTTCAAAACCTGAAGACTTTTTTTCAAATAAAATTATCTGTTACACAGTAGGACAGTCTCTTGATTTGCCTTATGTGTAAATGGCACTGAGAATGCAAATGCATATTAGTAGCTGACCACTCAAATAGTTCAAACAGCATAGAATTAGTCCTGTCTACTTTGATTCCATTAGAATTTTAGGCTTATTTTGCAGGAAATTGTCTTGAAGATAGAAGAAAGCAATTTAAAAACTGATAAGAAGAGGAGGTCAAATTCTAAAGAATAGCAGCAAAATAATTCTGGTTTATGCATTTAAGTATCTTCACCTTGCAGCCTGAAGTGGGCAGAGAAGAGCTCTCATCTGTGCTTCTGTGAGCATAGATAGCAGTAAACAGGATACTCTGCACACATTTCTCATTGCTTGAGTTTTTAACCCAGATCTTTTCCTGTAAGCTGTAAATGGAGCAGATTAGCAGAAAAATCCTTTAAAAAAGGAAGCAACTAAAAACTTTTATCTGTTCCTCATATAGATGGGTGAAAAATATAAGAGAACTTTGGATTATATGTGCATTTCAAGGTAGCCAGTAATTTCTCAGTATAAATCAAATCAATGAGTTGTAGTTTTAGAATGAGCTAAAATAAACAGGAAAGATAAAGTTGATAATCTGTATAATTGCACAATATGCTTTGGCATTAGAACTGAAAAAAGAACACATGTCCAGTTTTGAAACAGAATGCTGTGGTAGTTCTTGAGAAATTCAGAAAGACTTTGTTTGTTGTTTGTAAGGATTCATCCATTCATTTGTTTTCTGTTGATCAGATCATGGTACCTTAGTCTTGAAAGCTGACCTTGTTTTTACTGACTGGTATACCAAAATTACATACACAGTTCTCTCTTGTATTTTCTAGCATCTATGATGACATAAAATTATATTTGTAAACATAACAATTAAAAAGCAAAATAAAATAGAAGAGGAAAGCTCAATAGAAGATGAAGAGTTATAGGATTGGCAAACTTCCTTCTTCTCAGGTTAGAAGTGTGGAAGCTGCTGGTTCTTAAATTTCAGTTCCCTTTTTTCCTCCATTCTTGGCACAATTTATTTTCCACTTTCAGCTATCTTTTTACAGTGTTATCTTTTTGAAAAATGATCACTTTTCTTGCTTAGTAGCTGAAAAGATTTTGGGCTTAAAAAAAAAGAAAGAAAAGTAGTTGTATTTTGACTTCAAGATGCCAGTTGCAAGGACAGGAAAAATTCAGTTAGTACTGAAAATCTGGTGGAAGACTGATATCTCTGTATCATTACAAAATAAAATAAATCCTTGGCTGAATGTCTTGTAAGAGATTGCTGACAAAATGTTGTCATGGGATGGTGAATTAAACTGCATTGTTAAGGGAATAGCTATGGGAAAGAAAACTATTTGGAATCTTTATTCATAACATGCTAAAATGTCTTCTCCTAATGAACTGACAAAATCTTTAGGCAGTGAAATTATTAATTGAGTAATGAAAGTTGAACCTTCAGATGGAAATAACAGTGAGTAGTGTAATATTTGGTGATAGGTACATTTTTTATGTACACATAGGGGACCTAATGTGTGTTGGAAAGAGTAGCTACAACTGTTCCTCAAAATGAGGTGTAATGAGGTATTTGGTAACAAGAACCAAACATAGCTAAGAATTGTTTTACAAAATGTCGCATCAGGAATGGAGTAAAAAACTAAATGTTGGAATTTATTCAGAATATAACATATATGAGCTTATGTGCTATTTTTATATTACTTATATAAGCACATTTGTTACTATTCTATGGTAAATGGTTTTGGGAATCTCCCAAATCTTTTACAAATGAACTGTTTGGTTTCTTTGTTGTTTTTAATCAGTCTTTGATCAGGAAGATATAACTGATTGGGGAGAAAATTATCAGAGTAGCACAGCTACTGTGCAAATAAAATAAAAAACATTGTTAATTTTTGACATTAAAAAAAAGAGAAGAGAGGCCTCTAGCAGAGGCCCACAGAATTCTAAATATTAATTATAAATATAACTTTCAGCCTATGCTTTTAATCCCGTGTCTTATAACTAAACAAATAGATGTTAGAGCACACTTTGAAAAGTTGAGAAGGGTAGTCTATCAAGAAATAATTCTTAGACAATTCAGTTGAAATTGACTGATGTATGATTCAAGATAAGGAATAAATTGTTATACAGACAAGGAGACAATGCATTGCTAAGAAACAGGGATTTTAATGAGAAAGTTCATACAGATCGTAATTTAGTGCATAAACTAAATGCATAAATACTTTCTAAGAGCAAGGTAGTCTAGACTGCCCACTGTAGCCTTTTTTGGTTATAGTTTATGTTTTGGTTTGGTTTTTTTTGAATATAACTGCCAGGGATAACCTACTTTTAGAGTTGGTTGCTCTTGTCTCTTTTGTATAAATGTGTTGTGGTGGTTGCTTCAGTTTCAAAGCTTTAAAGGCCCTAAGAAATCAAAATTGATTAAATAAATCTTTTTTAGCAGAGACACACACTTTGTGCTTATTTCCTGCATATTTGAACATTTTGTGTTTCAGTCCCTCCTTGATAACAGAAGGGAAATAAGAACATTTTTCCAGATGTTTAGTGACACTTCACAGCTTAAAAACTGGTGTTTTTAAAGGTTGGTATAGAAGATGTAGGACTAAAGAATAAAACAGACATTATCATGCCATTGTTTATGTGCACAGTGCATTCCTGGCTTAAATTAACACTTTGTGTATTTTTTCACCTTTTCCTGCCCTGGGTTGAAAGCTGTACAGTGCAACTGGAGAAGGCACAGAAAAGGACAGCAAGAGGAGGAGACGTTCATATGGAAGAAGACTTAGAGAATGACTAAGTGTCTTTAATACTCTTCAGGTCGAATGCCTGTGTGTTGATCATATCATGCAAGTGGGTGTTTTGTGGGTAAAGGATGCTGGAGATGCTTTTCTCTTGCTTGTCTTTCTTCTAGTATCTACCCTCACAAGTTCCCTTGAAAATCAACCTGAATTAGGGAATAACTTCGGCGTCCTTCAATGGGAAGCTGGTCTTTTCTGTGCACTTTTTGTAGCCACCTGGTTTCAAGGCTGTGTTGCTCACAAGAATAAGCTGGTAGTCATTTTAAGTTTTATAACTTAGTCTTTAGCTTTTCACTAGAAAGGATACTGACCTTCATGAAAGTGTATTTTCTTTCACTGTTGCTTTTGTAATGATGTGTTAAACTTAATATGCAAGGTATTATTGTGGTCCAGTATTGGCCCTTGAGAAGTCAAACTTTGAGCCCTTCTAGTCAGACTTGTATTTTATTAATTTTTGTGTTCTCAACTAGTGATTATTTTTGTAGGTAAATTTTGGAATTGGATTAACTCAGATTAAAATTGGATTGGAGAATATTTAGCAGAAACAGGCAACTCTTTGTTTTAAGAAGTGAGAATTATTCATCAGCTTAGAGCCTTGGTAAGGGTCAGGTTGAATTATCTAGCACTGAAGGGCTATTTTTGAAAAAGTAAGTGACAGTGCTTGGCTGAATGCTCTCAGGTAGAAATAGGTAAGATTAGTGCAGTCTGTTAGTGGAAGTAGGACAGACATGTTTTAGTGTTTTAACACTGCTGAGATTGACAGCTGGAAAGAGCCTTGCATAGCACTTTTAAAAAATCAAATATTCAGAGAAAAGAGAGTGAGAACATGCAGTGAATTCTACTTATACCTCTTTGAGCTATTTTTTGAGATAAAGTTACTGGTGAGAGGTGGATCACATCAAATGTCTTACTGACAAAAATTCTGCAAAACCCTTTCTGCCACTTTCTCCTGACACTGAGTGGGCTTCTCTTCCCCTCTTTGAATTGTTGTTTTTTATGATTTAGCAAAACAATGGGGAGGCTGGGAAGCTATTTTGTGGAGCAGTAATAATGTATTTCCCATTATTAGTATTCCTGAGTCACCTTTTTTCATATCCCATAAAAACATAGTGGGGGGGATGTAACAGTAACAGCATCACTCTTGGTTCACATCTTTAAAGTTGTTCCATGTTTGCTAATTTTTCTGTGTGCAGTAGAGATGTGTTTACAGCAGTTAAAGGTATTGTAACTAATAAGGTGGTGCTGTCAGGCATGGATTCCTGCAAGTGGAGTTTATAAGCTATCTGGGCACTCTTGGTATGTGCTCAGGCTCTCTGCCTGTTTGGAAGCTCATGCTTCTCCATTTTCCATGTGGTTAAAATAGGTTACCTATATAGTTTAATATGGAAGTGCCTGTATGGAACTAGGGGGTAGAGTTTTCTGTTTGTAGTGTAGGTACACTAAAATCTGCCCATATTTTAACAGTTTATCTTAATATGTTGCTTTAATTGCTCTTGATGCAAGTCTGATGAGCAATAATTTATACCAGGCATTAGGATTATCCATAACAGAAGACAACCCAGAAAGGCTTGTGTAGCTAGCATATTACATGTTCTGGCAGATATGAGAACTATTCAGCTAAATATTAGTATTAAGGAGAAAATATCTTCCCTGATTTGACATGTGTGTTGGCCTTTAACTACCGTTATTTTGTTCAAGAAACCTGGAAGTTGTTTACTCTGTTTGTTCCACTGTGTGTGTGTTTTTATCTGTAAGAGGAGGTATTGTTGTATTTATCATTATTTCACATTGTGGTAGGACCTAGAAGCATCACTATGATTATTTGCAAGCAGTGCATATACTGTAAATGTTTTGCTGTAAGTTGCTCTGTAGCAGTGGAACTGGATTCCATACAGACTTCTCTGACAATTACAATTCTTTGCTTCGTGTGCTGTTCTAGATCTTTCTTACTTGTAGTGAAAAAGGTGCCATGCACTGCTGCAGCTCAGGGTGATTCAGAGCTTTCTGTGATGTTTGTGTAGCTTTTAAGTCAGCAGCTTAGAGAGCTTGAGCTCACGCTGCAGCCCTTTGCTCAGCAAGCACATCAGATTGTGTCTCTCTCCTCTGCTATGCTATTGAACTTTGTGAAACTCATGGGAACTTAGTGTTTCAGAAGATGTTACTTCTCAATTTATTTTAACTGAATCTGGTGGTGACCAGATCCACTTAGAGGGATGGAGGTGAAAGGAAGAGGGGGAAGAGGCAGGTGGACAGTATGAGTCATGCATGTGATCCTTGCTTGGGAAAACAAGGCTAAAAAGGTCCAAGTATAAGGCAGAACAGAACAGGCAGATGTGTGCAGTGGAATCATAGTCATTTGTCTAGGCCTCTTGCATAACACCCAGAAATACAGTTTTTTGTGAACTTCTGTAATGGTACTGTATTTTTTCTTAGAACCTTATAGGAGGCTGGTAATATGTTATGGATCATGCGCTGATCAGTTCTGCAGCATTTGTAGCAATGGTCAGTGAATGTACTTGAAAAAATGCAGAAAATATTGTTTGCTCTCCATATCAATAGAGTAGAGGAAGATTTGGTTTCTGAGGTGGAGGGGTGGAAAACTCATATAGCTTGGCTTAAGAAAGATAAATACAATAATATTTATATCAGAGCCAGTGTGAAGAATGGTAGAATTTGTCCAAAGGAGGAGTAGTGACCATGACTTAGGAGGAGCAGCTCAAGATACTATGTTTGTTCAGCTTAGAGAAGATGAAATGGAGAGGTGACGTCATTGCTGTCTGCAACTTCCTTATGATGGGGAACAGATAAGGAGGTGCTGATCTTCTGGTGTTCAGTGATAGGAGGTGAGGGAATTGCTTAAAACTGTTTTGGTTTGGTTGATTAGTAAGAAGTTGTCTGCTGAATCATGGAATGGTGTGTGTTGGAAGGGATCTCAGAAGCGGGGTCAAGCACTGCAACAAGTTCCCTAGGAAAGTGGTAATGGTCCCAAGCTGTCAGTTTGCAAGAATGAAATAGGGTACAATATTTCAATTGGCAGGGACTTACAGTGATCATCTAGTCCACATGCCTGAGCAGTTCAGGGCTGACAGCAAGGTAAACTATGTTAAGGGCATTGTCTGAATGTCCCTTAATCACTGGCGGGCCTGGGGCATAGACCACCTCTCTAAGAAACCTGTTACAGTGTTGGACCACCTTCTCAGTGAAGAAATACTTTATATTATAAATAAATACCTTTCTTCAGGTCTGAGCTTTCCCTGACTCAACGTTGAACCATTCCTACACGTCCTATCACTAAATAACCTGGAGAGGAGATTAGCGCCTCCTTCTCCAGTTTCTGGTCAGCAGACTTGCTACTGGTGCATTCAACTCAAGTATCCAGATCATTGATGGAAGTATTGAACAAAATTGGCCCTGGAACTGAGCCTTGAGGAATGCCACTGGGACAAGTCACCAGTCAGATGTAGTCCCATTTGGTACAACCCTTTGAGCTCTGCCCTTTAGACAGTACTTCACTGAGCATACCATGAACCTGCTCATGGAGCAACTCGATGTGTACCTCAGGTACCTGAGGTACACATCGAGTTGCTCCATGAGCAGGTTCATGAGCAGTTGGGCAACTTGTCTGGAAGGATGTTGGGAGGAACAGTATCAAAAGCCTTGCTAAAATCCAGAACTATATCCACCAACCTTCCTTTCATCCACAAGGTCAATGGCCTTATCCTAGAAAGTTATAAAATTAAGCAGGATCATTTCATGATCACAGCTGCCAAGGCAGCAACCTACCGTCACATCCCCCGTGAGTCCTTCTGTATTCACAAATAGCAACTCTGGGAGGGCATCTTTTCTAGCTGGCTCACTGAGTACTTGTGACAAGAAATTATCTTCTACAGGCTTCAAGAATATCCAAGACTTCCTCATCACAGGGGTATGGGGCTCCTGGTTGATACTAATTGAAATCTTTTATAACTGCAAGGGCTACAAATTCAGGGGTTTCCCCTAAATTGCTTAGAGAGTAATGAATCGATGATTATATCCTGGCTGGATTATCAATCGTAGACACCCACTGCAACAACTCATTTTTTTCCATCCCCCTAATGCTCTCTCAGGGGCTCTCAATCACATTGTCACTAAGTGTAAGGGCTGTGCAATCAAACCCTCCCTCACATATGGAGCAATTCCTCCACCTTAGCTGCTCTGCCTATTGCTCCTGAAGAGCCTGTAGGCCTCCATCCAGTGTTCCAGCCAGGGAACTCATTCCACTGAGTGTTACAAACACCAATAACATCGTAGCCCTGCAAACTGACCAATCCACCCTGTTCAGGAAGCATTCAGACAGTGCTCTTACATACATGGTTTAACTTTTATGTTGCACTGTGTGGAGTCAGGAGTTGGATAGGATGATCCTCAGGGGTCTCTTCCATCTCAGGATGTTCTGTGTTTTAAGAAGAGTTACAGTTTGCTTTCCAGTTCAGTTCTCTGTCTTCTGCTGCAGGTTTGGCAACTTGGAACTTAGTAACAAAATATTTACAATGAATCAGGGACATTGAGTATCACTGGAGAATCGGTTTACTGTCTGGGAGAACTAATGCCTTGTCTTGTTGTCAATGCCTCATAAACGTTGGAGGAGGAGAGTGCTAAAGCTGAAATTCTACTTCTGTGAAAGCAGGTCCTAAGGAAGCCACATACCCACCAGTATGTACTGTGGGCTTGGTAAAAAGATGAGAAATTAAATGCTCCTATATCCCTGACTGTTCTGGCTGGTCTCTTACTTTACTCCCCAGAGTATGTTGATGAAAACAGAAACTATGAGGATATTATTATAGCTTTCTTCTAATTTGATTTGTTGGGGTACTAATTAACAAATTTGAGTCTTTTTCCAGAGCTCTCAGCCTCAAGTAATTCTCATTTTTTTTTGGGAATACTTGTAAGCTGTTCTTAGATAAAGGAGTGAGGGCTATTGTCAGTTGAAGATGGTTTTGATTGTACTTGTGAGTTTTAACAGGAGGAGCAAAACATTTTGCTGGCAGAAGATATCTGGGGGTCCTGGTGGACATGAGGTTGAACATGGTGCATGCCATGGGGGCAAAGAGGGTGACTGCTTCCTGGGCTGCATTGGACAAAAAAATCTCCGTCAGGTTGAGGGAGGTGGTCCTTCCCTTTAATTCAGCACTGGTGATGAGGCCACACCTGGAGTGCTGTGACCAATACTGGGCTCTTCTGTACAAAGGAGTTGTGGATGTGCTGGAGAGAGTTTAATTAAGAGCCATCAAGATGATTAAGCTGGAGCACATATGTTTAAAAAAAAAAAAAGTTTCCAATATTCACTATTAGCATAGAATATGTCCTACAGTTACAAATGTTTTGAGCAGTGAATTTTACTGTCCTTTCAGGTTTTCCAGATCTGTTTGTATAGGTAACATTTATGTACCTGATGGAATAGTTATTTTTTTAACATATGTGTTTTAAAGTCGTCAATACCTAAGCAACTGGAAAAACTATCTGAAAGGGAACTGAAAGATCTTATGATCTTGATAAGTAGCTAACAATTCTTTAAATAGTTTCAAGTTGTTAGCTATGCATTTTTATAAAATATCCTAGATTTTTATTTAAGATTGAGACCTACATTTCAGTCCATTAGTATTTGTCTGACTCAAGTTTCGCAGTAGGTAGCACAGAAAATAATTTGTTGCTCAACAAACAATGGTCTTTACTACAATCCTGTCCTAGAGGTACTGTCACCATGTGTGTCCATGTAAAAAGTAAAATCAGTGCTCTTGGCATTATTTTAAATGATCAGGGAAAAACTGATTTCCATTTCTAATATTTTCTAAGCTGTTAAACAATGCCTTAAGCTACTATTTGTAATACTTTTACAAATGGTACTTCATAGGTGAGGAGACTTGTTCAGTACTACTCGCTGTATCTTAGAAATTTACTGGCTAGTTATTAAACTTAGTGTATGCTTTATAATTCTGAATACATTTTGTACCATCTTTTACATTCAGTTTTAGCATGGAACTATTGCCTAAATTGTTTTCACAGAGATTCTGAAAGTTAATAATCTTTCCTTCACTGAGCATACTGTCACATAAGTTAGGATTTGTAATGTTTCATGTTCTTTAACTACATGCATAATTTTAAGACATAGTTAGAAAACCTGATGGTAAGCATGCATGCTACTTTGTTTCATTCTTAAATATTTTTTATTTTGTAACATATGGCTTTCATGTGTACTTTTGTGTTGAATAATTAAAATATCTCCCAGAAAAAATTTATATTATATAGGTATAAAATGTTTAGAGAAAAATATACACAGGACTGAAATTTAAAGGTAGTAAAGGTGAAAACAACAAAAAAATCCAGGGGTTTTTAACACAGGAAGTGTTTGAATTCATGCAGATAAAAAGGTATGGGAATTGGCTGCTTGGGGCACAAGCAGAATACCAGAAGATGTGTTTAGTCTGTGAAAAAAATAAAAGTAACATTTCAGTGTCATATAAACAAATCCATTAAGTTAAATTGAAAGAATCCAAGGCTTTCAGGGTAAGGCATCCAGATTAGAAATCAAAGGTTGGAGCTGTTTGTGTAACTTGGACTTTGCTTTTCTCTCATACGTCTACCAGGAGTCACACATTGAAGCACAATTTACTGGGTTTTGCCACTGAGCCATTTATTTCAGCGTATCTGTAAGAATGACAAAAAACCCACCTGCTGCTTAATGGTGCTTCATTACTCCATAGTTCTTGTTCAATTCATTTACTTAATTTCAATTAACGGAAGCATGACAAAGCTTTTATTTGGCATTGAAAAAAATCTCTTCAACGTTTTTGCAACTTCTAGTAATTTTAAGTGGGACTTATTGCCTGCTTATCTATTATGATATGTTCATTTATAGCTGTATATACCCTTTTTAACGTCCTTGCCAGCTAGGAAGATGTGTAATGTGAAATAATTAAAACATTAGTATAGCTAAGCAATATTTTCCTTTTCTTAGTTTGTTCTTATGTTAAAACAATTTGCTTCCTTAAGAGTGAGTGTAACAGAGTGCATATGTGAAAGAGTCCTTCTGAGTGGCTGAAGCATGTCAAGGTGCTATGTTGCCAGCTTTATGAGTATTTTAAATTCTGGCATTCTATTGAAAGGAATCAAACCAGCAAATATTTTCATTAAGTGGATATAAGATGTCCATGAATATAGCTTTTTACCAGAAGCTAATGTTCACAGGAGTAGCATTGTTTTTCCTCCTCCTCCTTGCCCCATACACCAATTAATTGCTGATTAATTAAATCTAATACCTTGGCCAACATAATGCCTTGTCTGTATCCTTAGCCCATCGCACCTAAACCAAAGTTTGTACTGGGCTTCACTGTATATTCCTGGTTACCATATTCAGAATAGAGAATGGAACTGTGGGCATTCTGAATTGGTCTGTAAATCTTAAAGAGAAAGAGAACATCTGAAATGGAAGAGGAGACATGAAATTTTTTGTGAAGAACAAATTAGTTTTGTCTTCAACATGAAGCAAATGTTTAGTGGTTCTCAGAAGGCCCTACTGGTGCTTCCCTGCTGGAAGACATCTCTTACTGCTAAGTATTTCCATTGCTTCTTAAAGTGGCATGTGGTTTGTGGTAAGGTTTGTGGTACTTGAGGAAAGAAACCTTTCAGTTCTCTATTTGCCTATGTGCAAATATTACTGGAATTTTAACTTTTGATGATCAAAGCTATACATATAGGGAATGCCAAGTCTTAGATTTTTTTGTTGTTGTTAGTTTTGCAGAGGGCAAGAAGAATTGTAGGAATTACTCTACTGTCCTGCACAGTGTAAGAAAGGCCAACACATTTTTGGGTCTACAGATATTTCTCCAGATCTGTTTCAGATCTGGTTTCTGTTTCTGCGTATCGAATTACTGAGCTGAAAGTTTCCTGATAATAAAGGGAGAAACTCCAGTTTTTTAATGATAATAGAGTTACTGGTTCCCTCTGGAAGTAATATAGTTTTGGTTATTTTTTAAAAAAAACCTGGTTAATTAGACATGTATTCAGTTAGCTGTGACAAAATAATTACCTTTTATTGTTGATAAATAGTGAAATAGACTTTTCAATCAGAATTGTGTTGAATAAAAATTCTGGATTTTGAAAGTCTCAATGGAAAGAAATTGATTAAGAAACTTAAAACTGGGATAAGAAAAGGCATTTTTTTCCTTTTTTTCTTCTTATTTTCACATCAAGAAACTTGCTTTTGGCTCTATACTTGTTGATTTTCATCAGCGTGGTAACTCCCTTCTCCCCACCCCAGCCTTGCTTCTTTGGTGGAAGAGGGCCTGAGGCAGGACTAGAAGTGTTGATGATTTGCTATGCTCCCCAACAAAGTGGAAAAACTGTCTTTTCCTGAAAGATCCTCACCCAGGGTTGCTTTGTCACCATGTGTGCTCTACCATGGGCAGAGTTTCCCTGGAGTATTTCCTTCCCATACCTCACACCCAGAACAGCTACAGTACAGAGATTCTGACCCCTACAGCCTCCTGGAATCACTGTTCACTTCTCCACCTTTAGCATTAATGGACCTTTTTACATTAATGGATTAAAGTGGAAAAAAAAATATTAACTGTTTTTTGTGATGGGATTTTCCATATGTTATAAAATAGTATCACAGGTAATTGGACCATACTATCTTGTAAATTCTTTTTGTTTGTCTTATTGCTAGCTTGACTCTTGTGGTATCATATGTGTAAGGAACTGGTTTTCTCTCTTGATGGGTGCGCTTTTTTATGCCCGAGTGCCTTGGTTCTTCATAAAATATCTCCTCAATTACTGATTCACAGCATCAAGCAATTTATAAATGTGTGTTTACTGCTCCAGTGATACTTTTTAACTTTCAGCTTTACAAGAAATACCTGCACCAGGTGCACTCATTATCAAATGAGTAATGCAGTTGAAAATGTGCCTGCTTAGATTCTATGAATATGTAATTATTCTACTAATGACTGAAAAATAAATAAATGAAATATTCACTGTTGTTGTTCCCTTTGATTTCTGATGTTTTAAGAGCATTTTGAGATTTAGAGAGTATTGTTCACAGAAACATAAATTTTATAAATGTTGTTATTATTAAGGAGACAGCCATGAAACTGTTGATTCACATGAATTAGAAAATGATCCTTTAATTCTTTTAATGGACTGCCATGTTGTCCATTCCATGGTTTTGCTTGGGTCTTACTAATCGATCTGTAGTTACCCAAAATAATACACACAACTGAAATAATATTAAGATATCAGCTGTGGGAGTTAATAACTAGATTGTACTTTTCCAGATGATGTAACAGTTATGTATGATGAGGGTGGTTTAGACAGAAGGGTTGTGATCACTATGGTCTTCATGGGGCTCTCCAGAGTCTAATTTTTGTTGTCCAGGAATTTTGAGCCTGGGGGTGGTATTTGTATGTGTTGATGACACAGTTCTGAAAGTAAAGCTTCACATCCTTTAGACCAATGAAGTTTAACCTGGGGTTTGAGTAAAGAGGTGTATCAGCTTCATATTTGGGAATTTGTGGTGATTCTAGCCCTGTCAGAATTAATCCCCTCATTTTCAGGAAGATTATAACTACAAGGATGGTGACTTACATTGCTGTATGTAATCCTCTTTTTAAGATTATGTAAAGATAACCTCAAAGATTTTTAACCCTTAATCAACATATTCAGGAGCCAAACTGGGCATTTATTTTGAGAGATAAGAAAAAGGGATTTAGGGATGAGGAAAAAAAAGTTTGTCCATGATACAAGAAAACAGTAAATAGTGCCCCTATGACGTACTGTTCCCTTGTGTATGGGGCTTGCATTATTTGAAATGTGACTTTTAAAATTGTTTAGTTTAAAAAAATGCTCATCTTCCAGTGTTTCTTCACCATCTGTTTTTCTTTCTCATTGAGACTTTTTTGCAAATTAGATCAAAGAAAATACAGATATTTTGCTTTTGACATTACTCTGGATGTGAAAACTACTCAGTCCTCCTAATGAGTATTTTCACTTTGCTTGGTCTAATTGCCATCCCATGCATTTCTGCAGATCAGACAATGTGTTTAGTTGAGATTTTGTTTATTTTTGACCGTGCGGATATGATTTCTTCTGGCTCATCAAGATGGGAGGTTGCTAGTCCTTGAAACTCTCAGATTATTGGTATTGGAAGAACCTCTACTAAAACTTTCAGAAATCTTCCTTAGCTTATGGAAGGTTTTACTTCTAATAAGGTCAAAGAATGATGGTAGTCCCATCCTCATGTAAGTCTTGTCAGTTCTTCTACCTACGTGACTTTATTGTCCCTGCTTAGTTTCATTCAGTATATGTGTGGTCTCTGCAGAAGCCTTGCCCCCCAGAATCCTGAGATTTTTGGAAACATTTATGTTAACACTATTATATCCAGTCTTTGTTAATTTTTGACTGCTCTTTCATGGTCTGTTATCACAGCAGATGTTTTCATGTATTTTTTCTTGATTATGACATGTCTTTTTCTTGAGTACTAGTACCTTACAAAATGTCAATAATACTGTTTTTGTCAGCACTGCAAAGAGTTCCTGTGATAGAGTTCTTGTCTGGTGTCTCACCTCACCTCTGCCCCCTGCCCTGTCTGCATCAGTAATTTTCCTGTCAAAGGTTGAAGGGCCAAGCTGTGGATTATGCTTCTCTTTTTCAGTCATGCAGCAGCATTTGTCATATGTTCAGACCAGCCTTTAGGGACTAATAGGCATTTGAAGCTCTAGATAAAATTGTTCATCTTCTACAATCTAGTTTGGCTGACTTTTCTTCCTGAAGGCTTTGTTCACCTGGAGTAAAAACATAGTTGACTGGAAGTGAGTATGACCCCATGTGCATCAGGCAGTGAAAACTCTTGTGTTTGGTTTTTTTAAATATTAACATTAGAGTAGCTTTTTGGATCTTGAATGAAAATGTCGAACACTGTCATGTGAGCAGGCTGTCTCCTGAAAGAACCAACCTGCATCTGAGCTGATTAGGCAATAACCTGTTAATTTAAAAATGTCAGTAGCTGAGTTTGGATAGTTAGTGATGAAAATAAGTGATGACTGAAGGCTTAAATAAATCTAATGTTTCCTTTCTCCTTAATTCCTAATCAGTGCTTGATTTCTAATCAGTTAAGAAAGGATGAGTGGGCTGCAGCTATTAGAATCTTTGGAACGTGATGAAAACTGTTAGAATCTTTGGAACATGATGGAAACAGAATCAGTCAGTTCAACTAATTTGCTCTATTCAGTAAAGGCCTTTTCAATATAAACTATTACACAAAACTTTATGTATTGTTGGGAAAAACCCATGTTTATTTTTAAAAGTTCAATTTTTTAAAAAAACTTTCATATATTTTGTGTGTTTTTCTAATAGTATTTTGACATGTATATTAGTATTTTGTTTACAACATACTGAAAATATAGAATTGCAATCGTTGCTGTGTAAATGCACCTAAGTGTACCATATTGGCAAGAATGTAAACTAGATTTTTACTATAGAAGGATGTTAACTCAAGAGAGTCAGAACAGAACATCAGGGGACTGTTGTTGTGGATTGCAGGCATGCAGTTACAGCCCCTCAGCCAACCCCAAGCCTAACTTTGTTTCGTCTCCATCAGCTCTTGAGATCTCTCTCACAGTGCAATAATTTCTCCCATGCATTGTGGTCATTTTTTCCTTCAAGAGGAAAGATTCAAAGCTAAGTGTGGTGAATTCTCGCCTCCCTGTTATCAGAAGATTGGCAAATATGTTTGGCAAATGCAGCTAACAGCTTAGCAGCTAGCAGAGCCAGAAACTCAGGTTTGGGCAGGTGGTATTACTTGCAGATAAATCAGCATGTGAAGTCTGAGGAGATTATACAATGAACTGTCTACTTGAGGATTCTGAGACAATTTATTTATTTACTCCTGTATTTGTTTTGCTTTGTACATTCTTGACGTAAAGTTAAAAAAAGCACAAAACTCATCCAACCAACCAAATGAAAACCAAAACTCCCTTAGCATATTAGACCCATGCAGGTTAAACAGTTGCAGGAAAGAAACAATCATAATTTGTCAATTACAAAAGTATGCTTAGACTAGTTTGTAAATGTATGTTTAGAACTAGATTACAGATTTTGTTTTCTTGTGAAGAATTTGAATTTATTTGCCTCAGAATTCTTTGAATGTGTTGCTTTTATGACGTTTTCCGTATCAGTGGCCTCCAAAGCCAGGTGTAGAATACCATCCAGTGAAATGTGGGAACAAGATCTAGGACTTATATTTTACCTGAAAAATAAGAAAGAAATTAAACTATACATATTGACACTGGCACCCTTTGTAGGTCTGTATGTTGAATGGTCCTGTGTCACATTTGGTTTGTGAGGAGTCCTGAAGGCAGATTTAGTGTTTCACAGTATGATGGGGTCACAGTAGCACCTTCATTTGTTCATTTACTTCCAGTGTATTGGAATGGATGTAATTGTAATGGATGCAGTGTACTTGTGCCCAGTTAGGAGGATCTGTGGATTATAATATTTAGTTTTTACTAAAGAAACCTTCACAAAATGGACAAGTGACCTAAAAAAAATTCCTGCAAATAGACCATGGATTGATGATAATACTAGTAATGTGAATAATAAGAACATGGCAGAGCTGATGCTTCATCTACTCCTAGCATGACCTCTTGGTCATATGTATTATGAGATAAAATCATTGGCAATTAGATCTGACAAGAAGTCAGCCAAAACAATTTGGTTTATCAAGAATGGTATTTCAAATACGGATGTACATCCTCTATTGGAAATGATGAACGTTGTTTCTTGAGGTGTCAGCTAATGATAGTGTGAGGCCATCACCATCAGCAAGGCGTTTAAAAACTAAGCACCCAGAGCATGAAGACAAACATCTACAGTTTTTTTCAGCAATGTTGAAGTCATGCTATACTCAATCCAAGATTTTACACAATTTCACTAAACTTAGTGATAGATCATTAGAAGCCTCCTTTGAGGTTTCTCAGTAGCAGAATACAGAGATACTGCTGGGGAAACATTTCATCTTCCTGCGGTAATATAAATGCCTGAAATAAGACATGGCAAACAATGTGGTGACAAACCAAAACATTCTTTTGTCAGCAGATACTGTTGGAAGATGTCTGGAAAACATTGCCAAAATTCTGAAGAAACAAACATCAGAAAAAAATTACATAGTGGGAGAGGCTTGCTGTACAGACAGTTGGATGAAATTACAGGTGTTTGTGGTGTGGCTCGACTTATGGTAATTGCTAGATTCTGTGTCCATAATGAAATTCACAAAGAACTAAGTCACTAGGGAAAGAGGTTCCAGACAAGAGACATCCTTAAGCATAAATTCTAAACAGTATCTTCTTTGATAACAGCATTTTTTTAAATGGAAAAACTGTACAAAAGTAATCACAGATGCAGCGGCAGATTTGACTGAAGTTCTTCAAAAAGGTTCTTGGCTAAGGTTAGAAGTTGAGCACCACTTGCAGAATTCATTGATTGCATCATGCATAGGCAAGCAACAAGGAAGTTGGAGCCATAAGTGCACAGAGTGCTGCAGGATGTTGTCATTGTGGTTCATTGTATGAAAACAAAACAAGATATTTGAGTATTTAAAATAATCTGTAATGACAGTGTGTGTGACAGGAAGATCTTGTGTACTGTGCAGAGGATTGGTAGTTATCATGGCAAAGTGCTTAGAAGAGTTGTAAAACTTGAAGATTAATTACATGTTTTATCTCACAAAAAGACAAATGTTGTGAATTTGCTGACCTGTTTAGTGATAACAGTCAGCAGTATGCTGACTATCAGTTATTTTCAAAAAAATAGACACTTAAGACACCTTCCTTTGAAGGTGAAGATAGTACTTTAACAACAAGCAAGAAACCTATTGCTGTTTGATATAAACTGATGCTATGGAGGAAGCATTTTGAAAATGGATGTTTTGAAATGTTTCCTTGTGTAATTTTTGTTGCCAGAAAAGATGTGTCATCTGTAAAACCTTCCAGATTTGTACAATTACACTTGGAAGCAGAATTTCCTTATCTGCTTGAAAGTTCTCCCAATTAAGTTTCAGAATCTGAAAATTTGATAAAGTATAAAAATGGAATACCTTTCTTTGGTTTGCACTAACAAGTGATTGATATCAAGGAAGATGGAATTTTACTGGCCAAATTTCAAGAAAAACTTGCATAATTAGTGGATGAAGATGCAAAATGAGTGTCATGATTTGGAAAGTGTAGCCAGTGATGCACTTTGATTTGGATGTGCGTATCTTTGTAAATTGTGTTTTCCAGCTATGACAGCCAATAAACTGAATTTAAAACTAGACCTTCAAATCATTGTGTTACAAAGTCAACATTTTAAAAAATGTTGAAGCATATTCAGTTGTATAGATCTCACAAAAAAAATATTTTTTTTAGTAAGAACAAAAGGATTTTTTTAACCATTAAAAATTCTTTAAAAATACTGTTTATTTCATCTTTATTTCATCCTTTTTATTTTCTGGTTTTATATGTTGTAATATATACAAAGTATATTAGTAAAGTGCTACGTATATTTAATTTATAAATGAACACACACATATTGGGGGTATGTACTCAAAATTTTCGTACTTAGAGAGTTGCATGATCAAAAAGGTTTGGTGACAGCCCTTCCCATATTGTTAGTGAAACCAATTGTGTTCACAGAAACAAATACGTGGAAGTTCATCCAGATCAGGGAAAGTCTATTTTACACGTGTATATTCTTTTTCTCTTGAAAAGTAGTTGTCTGATAGAAGCAAAATGTTTTACTTGTAGATGTGTTTCAGGTGTAGTAATTCAAGGGGACAGGAGTGATGCTGCCTACAGCACTTGTATGTGCTGGGATGCCTCAGCTGGGATCTGGCACACTCAGTTTTAGTTGCTGAGTGGTGAGATGGGGTGTCCTTGTAAAATGATGAGGGAAGTGATCTGTGGGTGGACAACATTGGGGCAGAAAGCTGGTGGCAAGTCTAGGGATAGAATGCAAATGTGTGTCAGAATGGCTCTCCTTACTGCTTCAGTGAATTGTTCTGACAGCATGATTTTCAAGCATGTAAATATTTCAAATGTTTTGTTCATTTGAAATTATTGGTGCTCAGCTTATCTGAAATCAGACCATAAGTATGTCTTCTAGAGAGAGAAATACTGATATATCACAGCTGAATTTCTATTCTTGCCTTACACAGTTGTTCTAAAATATGTAAATATATATGTTACTGAAGTGTCTTGGCATCCTTAGAGGTGTAATGTGGGACAAATTTCCAAAGTGATTGCTTTTTTAAACTGCTGTTATGAAATAATGTGTTCAGCTGTACCTAAATAATATTTGGTAACTTCTTGATTAGTTGAACATTTTATTTAATAGGTGTAGCTAACATGCAGAGATAAGTACTTTTTAATAAGCTATCTGTTTGCTTTTTTTAGGCTGAAGCCTAAGCCTCTGACATGGCCACAGCCTCACCAAGATCTGATACAAGTCACAACCATAATGGAAGATTACAGATGCAAGTAACAGGCAAGTAGTGATTTGTATCATAGAGATTTTTACAGGAAAACATATGTATTCTACAAAAGCAATCCTGGAAGGGAGTGTAAAAATTAACTAGTTAATATTTTAATTAATGATATGAATGTTACAGTTAATAATGTGACTATAATATATGTAGATGATTTTAGACTAAATAGAGGTTTTACAGTGAGTTGCATGATGGTTTAATAAATCTTCAAAATAATAAAAAAAGGTATTCTGTACTACTGTACAGACAATTGCAAGAAATTTTGCTTGGGAACAAGGGGTTAATGACATGTATTCTGAAGAGGCAACACATATTACTGAAATTCTAGGAAAAGGATTGGTGGTTGTAGTGAACCCCAAGCTGAAAATGGGTACAATGTTTTAGTGAAGGCGGAGAACTGGAGGAGATCACAAAATTTGCTAGCCCTTCCAAAGATTAAGTTCTTTCGTTACGTATCAGGTAAATATTTGTTGAATATAATATCCTTAGGGTCACAGGTTGTACTAAACAGACATATGGAATAATTTAAGTTGGAAGGGACCCTTGGTGATTCCCTAGTCCACTCCTGTGATGAAGGCAGGGCTACCTTTGAAGTTGGATCAGGTTGCTCATTATATTGTCCAGTTGAATATTCAGTATCTCAGAGACTGTAGATTATCACCTTTCCTTGTGATAAGCCATGTCACTTTGAATGTTTTTCCTTCTATCCAGTTGCAATTTACCATGTTGTGTCTTGTGATTGTTTACTTTTTTTCCTTTTGCTCTGCTAGTTATTAGAGTTTGAGGCAGAAATCGGCCATCCCAGTATCCATGGCAGGGAAACACAGTAGGCTACTAAGAGTCCTGGAAATTTCTGATTCTGAACTTGGCCTGTTCAACAGATGTTGAACAGGCCAAGTAGATTATGCATTTTGCTGCTGATGGACAAGAACTGATCAAAGATGTGACAATTGCTGTCAATCTTAGCTACTCTCTCTGTGGGATGGCAGAGCAGAACTGAGACTTCCTTGTAGTACAAAGATAAGCAAAGTGCATCTAAGTAAGCAAGTTTAATAGCTAATTGTGAGTATTACAGCAGTTAAAAGTTCAAATGTTACCAGGAATAGATAAGGTACTGTACATAAATACACCTACCATAAATATATATATGTGTATTTTTGTGTATAAGTATTGATACCATTGATAACTAACTTAAACTTTTCAGAGATTTTGAGAAATCTGATAATGCTGAAGTAAAAAGGGATGCATGGCCAAGAATATGTTAAGGCCATCCTGAACAAAATACGGGAAAAACATGAGTAAGATACCATGTCTTAATAAAGGCTGCATGTAAAGAAAGATGCATCTTGCTGGATTATCCAAAGATGGCCAGGGTAGCTGAGAAAAAATATATTGTTGAAGAGTCCCCCAAATGGATATTTTATGAAATTAGATAGGAGAGAAATCTCAAAAATGATTAAACTTATGTAGGGAGTACATTAGTCAATGGGATGATTCATCAAAACTGGCCATAACTAACAGCAGAGATGGAGCCACCTGTAGATTGAATGTATATATAACTGATTGAATGTGTATATAAACTGACTTACACAAATGACCCTTAATTTCAGATCTGTGTATACAGAAATGGTAATTTTTTATCCTGTGCTGAGCTGCTCCTTATGTAAATAGTCTTGTATTTTTCTGGTACTGGGATTTCGTTTGACTCCAAGAAATCTGGGTCAAGGCTCAGATGGGAAGAAGTCTTTACAACATTTGTGGTCAGTTTTCTGAAGGTTTAGTTCTCTAAATCTAGAATTTATTGCAGAATCACAGGGAATGAATGCCAGTGGCAGTATCATAGGGAAAGTACTGGGAGACAGGAGATTGTGCGACTATAGTACTGCTGGCCTACACTGCATATTTCTGTGCAGTTTTGTTTATGCTGCTGTAGAAGCTAGTTTTATATTTCAAGAACTACACTTAAAAAGCACTTTTATAAAGGCAGCAAGTATCATAGACCCATTTTGCAAACAAGGAATTCATGTGGAGTGGTTACTTGTTTGAGTTTGGACAGATACAGCATGTTGTAGGCATGCTTTGCCAGCAGTATTTGTTAAAATATTATTGTTGAGATCTTGTCTTGTTAATTCTTTTGAATGTCTTGCTGGTATTATTACTTATTCATAGTTTTTTTTTAGAAGATGTCCTAACCAAAAGATGATAATGGTCTCCTTTTGTGTTTGGGGACTCAAAACTTACTAACTTGAGACATAATCAGATAGAAGAGACGAAATTAAAATAAGCTTGAATATCATTACTAAATACCTGTATTTTAGTACATGTTGTATTTTCATTTGAAAAGCAAATTGTGGAGGAAAATGTGGAAGAAGTAGATGTTGTCAAAGCTTAAAAAATATCATGATTTCAGATGAAAAAATATGATTTATGTGTGGAATTGTGGAATTACAGTTTTAGTTTTCTAGTTTCCAGCTTTCATCATCATCAGGGCTGCAGTTTCCTTTTATGACCCATGATGCATTACTAAGACTGGGCTTTCCAAATATGAGGGAGTTAACTTTTCATCTTTTATTTGAAACCAAGTAAAAGTCCATGGCTGGTGCCTTTAGTATCTTGGATGGTTGCATCCCACTAGCTTTTAAATAACTAATGTATACATCTCAGAATACTGCAATCCAGAAATATGTCTCCCTTTCAGTTTTGTGAACTTGAACTTCCACGTAGAGTTAGCAAGTACCATGGAGGAAAGGAACAGGGAGGAATTATTTCCAAATGGCTGACAATACTCAGCCTTGTTTTAGTTTGCTAGTGGAGGGCACAAGAATCACACTGAAGCAAGGGAGAAATTAGAGAGAAGGCACAGCCAGCAGGTAAATATAGTTGAGTCCATTCTTGTGGTCTTTTCAAGACACCGTCTGCCTGAAATAGAATTTAAAATCTTGGCAGTTAGGCTGCTGTTGGTTTTTATTGTGACTTCCTCAGCTGGGTATGGAAGAGGGAGAACAGATTTATGTTCAGGAGCACAGAGGAACTTACCAGTGATTTGGAGGTGAAAATAGCTTCTTTGATTAATGGTATTTCTTAATTTTTGAATATTTACCTGAAACCTTTGAGTTCATCTGCAAAGCTGTTTAAATAGGGGAAATCTAAGAGTAGGTTTCTTAATTTTGACAGACTGATGTGTAAATCCACAAATTCAACCATGCAATAAATACAGGCAAATAAGTGAAGCTCTGTATAAAGGCTTTGCTATACAGGGACATTTTGAAATAGGTGTGAACTGCATTTGACTTTCATAACATATATAACTAAATGTATATAACAATATATATAACTATATATAACAAATATATAACTAAAAAACAAAGTCTGATAATCCCTCAGATGCATCATCAGATGTATCATTCTTATACATTTTTCGGTTAAGGAAGGAATAGGGAGAACAATGAGAAAATAACCTACATTATTTCCAGTGTTTATCCATAAAATAATTGTGCTGTCTCTACAACCAGTCCTGCCAGTATATGGGGAAAAGAGGATGTGACACTTGGTTTCAACTATCTGACAAAGTAGCTTTTGAAAATAAAAGCAACCATTTTTGAAAATAAAAGCAACCATTTTTGCATTGACTTCTTTCTGCTCAGCAGAAGTAGAGAAGGTGAGGAAAAATGTTGCCATGCAAAGTATTTCATACAGTGTGTAGGCAGCACATTTTCTGATTGTCAGCAACAGTATGCTGTTATAGATAAAGCAATGTATTTTATTAGTTTCTAGTGCCAAACTGAAACGGAAAAAGAATTGGTTTGGAACAACTTTCTACACGGAATTAACTGCAGATGGAGAAATTAAGAAAACAGCAAAATCAAGTAGTTCTTCAAATCCCAAATGGGATGAACAGCTGACAGTGTAAGTAGATTTTTTGGTTGTTTGATACTATTTATTAGACATACATTGCAGGCAAATATTTACTAAACTTGGCTGCCTACATAGTTTGCTCTGGCTGTTGCTGTTTAAATGCAGACATAAGTTGGTACTTATCTCAAATGATTTTTTTCTGAATCCTTACAATGTCTTGAGAATATTTTTTTCCTACAGAGTGTGTTACTTGCATACAGTGGCTGTACATGATATAATCTTGATATTTATTAGCACTGTGTTTAGCATATGTTGCTAGAAAGACTTACTAATTGTAACCATGTCATTCTAAACTTTAGAAGGAAAAAAAGTCTCAACTGGATAAGTAATAATTATGAGGGAGGTCACTTCTTCCTTTGAATTTCCCAGTGAAGGGATATGCGCACAAAAACTGCAAAGTTACCTTGCAACTTACCCTGATATTTGACCATTTTAATCTTCTTGTGGTTTAGTTTGGTTTAACTGTGCTAGGGGTGTAGATATATCTGAATAGGACTCCATGAAGAACTGTCAATCTTGCACTTAGTTAGAGTGCTTTATTCATTCACAAGCAAGATTGTATTGATTCAGACTTGGGTCTGGAAGCAGCATAGGTGCTATCAGGTGGCATTGAGCCTGGGCCAGTACATTTCACAGCATGTGATGTGTCTGTGTGCAGTAGCCAGCTTTGTTAGCAGTAGGAACTGTGCTAGATTCCAGTGACAGTGCTGGAGAGTGGGGAGTGGTATCTTTGGGGAACTCTTTGCTTGGGAACACTTACTCACTCCAGACATGGTCTGAAGCAAGTAGCTATTTCTGTGGCTCATTTCTTAGTATTTCAGGTTTAGTGAAATTCTTAGCCTTTTGCAGTGTTGCAAAAGAGAATAATGTAGTCTTGGACCTGAGGATGATTTTCAGGATCAAGAACTAGAACAAGTACAGAGCTATCAGTATATAGGAGCTATATTTAGGACCTGGATTTCTCTTGAGGAGGCAGGTTTGATGTGGCAGGATAGAGATGAGGTAAATTGCAATGCGTAGCAAAGAAAGACTCATGAGTATTACTTACTTAGGGTCTTATCCTTGTATGTATTTTTAAGGTATTCTGGCTTCCTCTTCCTCTGGCTATTGGAATAGTATTTGAAGTTAAGTGACCTCTCTGGCTTACCAAATTCCCCTCACCTCTATGGGTCAGGAATATATTTGTGTGTGTGGGTGTTGGGGATTTTTTTCCTTTGTTGAGCTGTTTCCATTCAAAATACAGAAATATATTTGCTTGTGTTTCAGAAAAAATAGTGCACCTTGTCCAACAGGTTCAGGTGACTGTAGAGCTAGTCCTGTAGGGCTTGTTTTTATTATTATTTTATCATTGCTGATGTAACTTTCTGTATGTATTAGGTCAATACTGATGGACATGTGGCCTTTGCTTTTTGCAATGAAGTGCTTCTACTCCTGGTTTTCACAGCCAAGGGCACCTTTGCAGTACTAGACCCTGTATTACAAAACTTACTCTCCAGGACCTAGCATAGCTTGAACAGGGGAGAAATCAATACCAAGCTTATATTACTGCATAATATTACTGCAACTGGGTCCTTTATCTTTCTGCTTCCCTCCAGTTTTTACTTTAGCTTCATCATTTGATTTTCCCCCTCTGATTTCTGTGAGTATGCCTTATAGTTTTATGTATATTTGTGGATTCACAAAAAATGTCTAACAACATCTCCATGGCAGGCTGATACCTGTTGAATGGGTTCTTCTTGCTCACAAATAGATGCTTTATTGTTTTTTCCTTTGTAAAAAATATTCAGGATTTTTCTTTTCAGTGACAGACAAATATACTTCCCACCTTTTTATCCACATTTAATAATGTAAGTTTGTAGCTAGAACTCTGGGGGAATAGGGGAAATAAGCTTTTCATAAATAAAGATGTGTTTTATATAACTGAGATGTGAGCTGAGTGTAGGTTATTCTGACACTTCTCAAATTCCTTTATAGTATCACAGTAATGCACTTTGTTTGATCCCAGGTGTAAATATCATAGTGTTTGCAGTTCTTAGTTAAAAATTTCCACTTGCAATACAAAATTTCACTTCATTAGTATCAAGAAATACAATGAGAAAGTGAATAAAGTTCAAATACGCTTAGTAACGAGAATGAATTATTAAAAATCTGTATATATATTTTTAAAAATGTATTTTATATGCAGGAATGTGACTCCACAGACTACGCTGGAATTTAGAGTGTGGAGCCATCACACTTTAAAAGCAGATGCTTTATTAGGAAGAGCCACTGTAGACTTGAGACAAGCTTTGGAAGTACACAATAGAAAATGTAAGTTAACATGAAGGATATTTTGAATAAAGTAAAATTATTATTACTAATCTCTATATCAAACTGTCAACCAGACTACTAACTATATGTGTAATAATTGCAACTGGCTTTCAGTTGATATCTTTACTTGTCTCTTCTAGAGAGATATCTGTGCTATTGAGAACATTTTAAATGTAACAGTGGGATATAATACTTTTGAAACAAACAGTAGAGTATTAGTTGCTGAAAATTAATTAAAAGCAGAAGTGATTAAATACAATGTTTTGTAGCAAGCTAGTTACTAATTTGATAGAAGATCTGTTTCAGATTTGGTAACCCAAAAAAAAAAAAATTTCAGAAAAGCAATGTAATTTTTCATGTTTTCCTTCTCTGGAGTCACTAATAGAAAGGCTGGATATTTGTCCTTCATAATTTAGCTGCCCAGAGAGCAATAGAAAACATCTATTAATGAAACAATTGTGATTTTACTTTTAGTGTGTTAGAGATTGATTGTTCTATGTAATTACTAATATTAAACATTTTTAATAGAATATATCTAATTTGCTTTTCAAAATTTTTTTCTTTAGTACAACAAGATGGTGAATCCACACTTTAAATTCCGCTCCAGAGTGGCAGTAGAATTCCAGCTAAACCAATCTTAACCTTTCTCACAAATTACATATATAAACCAGAAGTGACTGTTTAGAAAGGTGGGGGGAAAGGACAGTCCAAAAAAATCTCAATTTTTGTGATTCTTACAGGAAATTGAAACAAAATCCAAAATCAAGTGGGGTTTCTTCAACAGTGTTATAATGATTTAGCAGTAAATTTCATAGTTAAGCAGATCATTTTCTTTTTACATAAAAAAACTGTATCAGAAGAAACTGGGTTGCAATAATGTTAGCCACAAAAAGATAATTAATATTTTAACAATTTCTGACAAAACAGTTAACATTTTATTATTGTAGATTCAGGGGAGGTACGAGGTAGGATCTAACAACTTGACAAATTCTTTCAGGGAATGGTTGACTGAGTTTTCTGTACATTGCACCAAAAGTAATTTATTTGCAATGTTTCTTATTTGGGCAAGTCAGTAGTTAAAACATGTACTGGATTATCTAAGAATTCACTGGTAGAATAATCTGATTGGTATCCTTCATTCATTTAGTTATTGATACTTATTCTGAAATGCAGCACTTGAAAGGCTCTTTGCTGATGAATATAGGATGGGAAGTCCTCCAAATGCAGGAATTTGGAATTAACTTGGTTACTTTTTCTGCTAAACACCATGAGTATTAAATTGCTGCCCACACATCTCACAGTTTCCTTTCCAGCTCAATTGAACTACAGCCAACAGTTGATCTGGTTTAGGAAAATAACCTGTTAAAATAGCAGAAGTTAAACCAACTTTGCAAAAATTAAAAATGTTTTAATTAAACAATTCAATGGTAGGTTAGTTTCTTCTCTTCTTTGAGAGAATACTTTTTTCCAAAATACATATTGGTAAATCAGTAATCCTGTAGATTTAGGAGCTTTGTGCTTGCTGCAGAGATTTAAAGTCCATTGTAGCACAGCAGTGTGTGTCTGCTGGTAACTGCTGCCCAACTACACTGTCAAACCTGCTCTTTCAAGTAATAGCTTGGGGGTATCTGGCAGTAGGTTATGGCAGCCTGCCCTGTTTTCATGTTTATTGTTCACTTGTTATGCATGCTAAGAATAAAAAAAAAAAAAAAAATTGAAATGCTAGTTTAATGCAAAAGAAAGTACCCAGTTTAAATTTAACTTGGAATGCTATCATATGGAGGGAAATATGATGGCATGTCTTTAAAAACTAATCTTTTAATCTGAGAGCACAGATACTAAAAGGTCTTAAACATTTTAACCTGATTAATGTGAACAACTAGCTGACTGTGTTTTGATTTAAGACATGTAGCTTTAACTGTTGGACTTGTAATAGTTGATTTGGAGAGAATTACGTAGCATTGCCAGCATCTTTTACCTCTGGATTATATAGGTCTGAATACAAATTTGTGTATTACTTGTCAGTCAGATTGAATTATTTTACTGCCACAATCAGTTACCTCAAATTTTCTTTCAGTGAAAATAGTTTCTGATTTAACTTTTGGTTACCTGAGGCAACCTCTCTTACTGTTTAATCCTTGGAATTCCAATCTATGAAAATGCTAATAAGAATTTACTAAAAATAGTTTTAAAACTGAGGGAGGACTCTTTTCAGTCTTTGCATTTACTTCTTCCTCAAAAAGATTTTTTTTTCCAGTGGTCTTTTAGAATGAGGTTCCCAGTGACTTTTAGTATTTGGTGTGTGATTCAGAAGTTGTTTGACTTTAAAGCCATCACATGTTATGTAAGTAGTGCATGATTTCCAAAGGGCTTAATGGAAATGGCAGACCTGGGAAATCATTAACAACAAAGTACTGAATCCACGTGGGTTCTTTAGAATACCTGTAGAATATACTATACAAATAGACAGTTCTTTTTTAAAATAAAGTGTGCATTTACACACAGCAGGTGTGAACATATACAGCTCCATAGTTATTTTTGCTTTGATTTGAATATCTTGGATGTTCAGTTTTATAGAACTAAATGTATATATCACATTTATGTGTGATTTGTTATTTGTGAAGATCTCTTGTAATATTATTTAGAATTTAATTTTTCCTTTACCCCTTCTTTCCTTCTCATCCTCTACCCACCCCAACTCCCCAACTCCATTTTTAGTGGAGAAGGTGAAAGAACAGTTGAAACTCTCTTTGGAAAACAAGAGTGGCATGGTGCAAACAGGTGAACTGACAGTTGTGCTAGATGGTTTGGTTGTTGAACAAGAATCTCTTACAAATCTCAGTTCATCAGCAACCAGTAAGTTAAAATAATTAAGTCAGATGATAATATTTGGATTAAGATTTCAAACAGATATAATAAAATATTTCCGTTGAATTTGTTTCTTACTGTTCAGTAGAAGTTCAGCAAAATGGAGAGGCTGTACATGAAGGCACAGATGCTTCAGCAAGAAGTTCATCCAGGTTGGAATTTATTTTTGTGTTTTATGCAATATGAAGTATTAGCAAATTTATCAGTTGAAATGTTCGGGTTGTTTGTGTTTTTGTTTTGTTTTTTTTTTAATGGTTTTGAAGAGCGATTTCAGCTGCTGAGGTCTCAATTATGTTGCAGTAGGTTTTAGAAACATTATTTGTTTGATAATTACATAATTTTGTTCAGCTGACTGGAAATCTATAAAATGCTGCAGCAGAAATTAGGGGAGCAGTGGCTCAGTGTATTTTTATGTACTTATTTATTTTCTTTGGCTGCTTAAGAACCATTTCTATTAATGTCTACCAGCTTTTTGCAATGTAGCACCTGAACGGAAGGATAAGGGAAAAAAAGCCTCAATTACTTCCTCCTCAGCCTTTTTAAGGTCATATCAGGAACTTAAGAGACTTGTATTGAGTTTCACAAGCAGTATTTGTAACACTGAGGCCAAGGCCTGTTTCCTCCTGAAGTGGCAAGGAAAAAACGTTCGGACCAATTAAGAGCTTCATTCTTGGCTTCTCTACCATTATAACCCGCTCAAGGACTGGCTGTAGAGAAGTAGGAATAGATTTTTTTGCCCCCTCATTTCTAGTAAGAGAAACAGATCAGTTCAGATCAATTTAATGTTACTGGTCTGCTCAGTTACCTTGTGTGAACCCATTGCTGTTTAAGTTATTGACACTAACAGGAGTGAAAAAACATCCAGCTGCTATGCATTTGAGTGACAGGGACACATTTGTCCTTGTATGCCTGACTGGATTATTTTTTTGAATTTAGGGATGTTTGTCTCTCTTCCCTGATGGGTGCTCAAGATGAGGGAGTGAGAACAGAAAGTTGCTTCTGCTTTTGTTTTTGTTAGAAAGGTTTGAGACTGCTAAAAGTGATTTGAAACATATCTGCATACCATTTTGAAACAGTAGTAACAATCATTTGTTTTCATTTGGCTATTTTGCTGGAGATATCTCTTACTGGGATCCTACTCTTGGTGTTGATATTGTAATTTCCACACAACTATCCAGCAATTTTGACTTACAGTTTTAAAATTAAGAGATGAAGGAAAGTTTCAAGGTAGCTTCTTTGCATGTCTTTTGGTGGTAAATTGAGTTGGTAGTCCAGAGTTGAAAGGGATAATGCTTCAATTCTCTGTTTATGCTTCTCCTTTGGAGTTGGGTGAGGTAGCATGGAAATGCTGCTTCTTCCCTTCTTACTCCACAAAGTTGGACTTGTAACTGTTGTCACATTTTTTTATCACCTATATAATTTCAGTTTTTAACCTCTACTCCTTGAGATGATAAGGAATTGACACTGAGTGTAAATATGTGTCTCTGGCTTTAAGCATTTTGAAAGAGATTTAAATAAAAAAAAACCCAGCGTACTACTGTAACTGAACAAAACTTTCCGCTCACAAACCTGAAAAGTGCATTTATTTCCATGTGGCCTTGTAAACACAGAGCTGCCCATGTGTATATGTCCTCACAATGTCCCATCCTGCCAATGCATAGAGAAGCTCATCTTATTTTCCTTTTACTGAGGGAGAATTTTGTTACTTTCTTATGTTATGAGTATATGAGTTTTTAGTGATATGACTAACAAAACCAGTTCTTCCTCTGGCTTAATGAGAGAAAAAGGCTTTCCTGCTCATAGCTGCACTTTGGAAGGGTCCCTAAGGCTGTTTTGGAAAATGCAGCAGGTGCTACAGTCTGTTCAAGTCAAATCTAATATGTCATTAAAAGTAAAAGAGAAAGTGAAAATGGAAACTTTACCTGTTTCAAGTATCTGAAATCCTCAAAACCGATTCTTGCCTTTTTCTTAATAGTCAAGTGCGAGACCAAAACGATTTTCTAGGCTGCAAACACCATGCTATAAACACCTGTGAATTTACCACCATTTCTTTCTTTGTTTCTGTAGCATGGTTTAGTGTAGCATTTAGTTTAGTTGTGTAACTGTTTAACATGTTGCTTGTAGTAACCTAAAATCATCTTTTATTTTTACCAAGATCTGCTTGTGACATTTCTAATGGGATAGACAATCAAGTACCTTCCAACTCTGTAATGCAGAATACGTTCTGTGTAGAAGCTGTTAATGGAGACAGCACACCATCTCCTAATCATGTTGCAGCCAGACCCAAAAATACACCAGTACCAAAACCACTTGAAGCTCAGCCTGTCAACAGCACTGGTAAGAATGAAAGAGTTATGGGAACGAGGCTTTTTTATCTAGTTGTATCTGAAATTGAGCTACTTTTTTCTATAAAATTTTGTTGGAATTCAAAAGTACTGAAAGGATGTGGCTTGAATTTATAACCTTGTGTGTCTACTTCTATAATTTTTTTTTGCAGTAGACCCACTCTTAAATATCCTGAGTTTCACATTTTATCATAAGTTCTTTTCTCCGAGGAAGAAAGATTAAACTGTCTAAAATCTTCCATTTTTCTGTCCCAGACTGCTGTGCTCTGAGTTGTGTTGCAGACTTTCCGTGCCTTCAATTTTTTTCAAAAATTCCATTTAAAAACAGGTAGTGGCAAATACTGAATTTAATTTTCCTCTTAAACACAAAAACATTGCTTCTGACTACAGTTCAGTTTTGGTTCAATTAAACTAGTGAAAGAAATTTTTTTTTTTATTTTTGTTCCTCAGGCATCTAATAATGACTGTGCCTTCTAAGCCCTTGGTCTTTTCTCAGCTGTTTGAGAGAGCTGACAGTGATAGCAGAGCAGAGACAACCGTAAATAGGAGGCAAGTTGTTACTAAATGGTAGAACAGAGATTGTCAAACTCTCTGTAATAGAGAGGAAAATGTTGGTATGGTTGGAAGATAACAGAAACAGTTATGAACTTTAAAAGGTAATAATTAAATTAGGTCTTCTCTGAAGCTTTTCTCTATTTGGAGAACTTTGATTTGATTCCCCTCTCTTTTCAGCTCAAGGCTAGAGGGCATATATATTATTAAGGCATTGCTTCCTTTTTCTTCAACAGTACAGAGAGCCATTTGGAATCTGTTATTAGGATAGATTGAATTGAAAAATAATGGATTTGTTCAAGTGGTAATATTGATGAAATCCTCACTGAGCTTGCACTGAGGCATTGATACAGGAGTAATCTACTCTACCAGTGGGTGAAGATGTTTTTAAGGCAAGGCATAAAACAGATCTCTGGCATTTTTTGATGACACTTTCTTTTGTTCCCACTGTTTTGCTGTAGCAGAATTGTAGTTTTATGTGATGTTCCCAGACTTGCTGGTTTAGGTATAATTGGTGAAGTAATCATCTGATGTAATGTTTTATACATCTGTTTTGGAGATGAACTTACTAACAGAGCAGATGATTTGTTCATTATTTTGTTTCTAACTTTATTATGTAACCCTATTCACTCTTTCCTGTGGAGTAGTTGATTTTTTAAAATGGAAGTTGAAATTTCAGTTAGCTTTTTTCTTCTGTAAGTTGTTGCTAGTTTAAGCAAAAATTTGAGGAACCTTGATCAAATTGTTCATAGTTTTCATTTCATGCTGAAACAATATAAAATTGTGATATGTCTTAATGTAGATAATTTCTTTTATGCCATCTGGAAGCAGTGATGTGTTACCCTGGAAGAGTTTTGTTCAAAAATTAGTGCCTTTATAGAACTTAAAAATGTGTTGCCTATAAAATCATGTTTATCATTACACATATCAAGGAAATTCATATGGTGCAATGATAATTCTTTAAAGAAACTGACTTGCTAATTTAAATTCTGATGACAGAATTAAACAAGTGAACTCCTTAAAATAATGAAACAACATTTTATAGGCACTAGTATAAGATTAAATTTTGCAAATGTGTATCAATAAGGTTAAGAGTATAGAATTATATTAGTTGCAGTCCTTAGCATGGTAAGGTGATAATATACTGTAAGGTAAGAAAATTGCTTGAAGCATGTGTTGCATATCCTTAGTCCTGTAGAAAATTGTTGCAACTCTAAAACAGATACAAGCTACTGAGTATAAATAGAATTGTCACTCAATGATGTTGATTAGTGGTGCAGAAAATGAAAGTGGTGAATGATGTTGCACTGCATTTTATAGGGCCTTGACTTTTAATGGGTGTCCTACAGACTACTGTACCTGATGTCACTTGTCTAAGTTAGACAAGATCTTGATGTGCTGAGATATTGTTCTGTTAAGCTCTGCAGATGATTTATGTTATTGTTGGCCAGGTGGGCTCGGGACTAATAAAGCCTTCTTAGCACCCTTTGCCTGCTAAATCCATGCCTGCTTTAATCTTTTATATGACTGTGCTTACTTTAGTTTAATGGCATTTTTATTCTTCTTTAAAAGACAGAATTGATTTACTTTGTGGTCCGAAGTAATTTTCTTTGGTCATTGAACTATATAAGTTGTGTTAGCCAATAACAGTTTTTATATTTTAATCCTTCTTTTGAAGGGGGAATTTTTTTCCAAGTCACACACAGGTGTAGGGCTAATTGTAGAGTTCTGTACCTCAGCACTGAAAAAGGAAAGAATTATGTGTAGGAAATGCCTCTTAGTTTTCCAAATCTCATGGAGTAATCTCTTAATACTTTTTTTGATGTCATACTGATCAAGATTCTTTTTTGAACTTCATTGTAAGTTTGGAGTTTTAAAAAAGGCTGTACAGTTTTGTGGAATGCAGATGGGTGCCTCTTGCTAATGTAGAGTAAGGTAGTAAGGTGTAACATTGAGTTGCAGAAACTAAGAAATAACTTTAGCAGGGAAGTATAGAGAATGGCTTGCAAACTGTTAAGTTTTAACTGAAGGCAAGTGTGTTGTGACTTTTTGTCATCTTAGACAGCAGTGCTGCCTATGGCATACAGGTGCAACTTAAATATATTCCTTTCAAGTCATTTACTCCAGAATTTGGTTATTTGAAAAGTATATCTCATCAGATTCTCATACACAAATGTTATTTCCCATTTCTCAGTTAATGGTGAATCATCTGCCTCTGCACCTGAAGCTGGTAATTCCTCTGTCTCTGAGGCTCCAACGGATTCAGTTGAAGCTCCTGTGTCTTCAGCAGATTGCACTAATGATACAGCAGAACCTCAGTCAGCAACAGAAGCAACTAGTTGTTCTGAAAGCCACACTTCTGCATTACCTGTTGTGTCTGCTGGACTAGAACCTGCAGCTGCAACAGACTGTGCTCAGCCTAGTGCTCTAAACAGCATAGCAGCAGATGCAGCAAAGCCAAGGGAATCCTCCTCCACACCAAGTGCATCTGCAGAACCTGTAAGACAGCAGCCTAGTAGTGTCAGTACAGAACCTTTGCCACCAGGGTATGTTGTTTTGCTTTTAATGCTATCATTTTGTGTCATCTAAATGTGCATATAAAGAAACAGAGACTTACTCTATACAGGGATTGTCAGTTGGCTGAGACGGGGTTATTTGATCTGAAATGGTATTTATACTGCTGCTATTACTGCTACTCTTGTCCCAGAAAGTAACAACTGATAACTGATTTGCTGAGATGGTATTGTGATCTTAACAGACAAACTCCTGGGTGTTACGGATATGAAAATTTTTATTTGATTTTTTCAAACTTATTTGGGCCATATTTCATTATTTGTTTCTTAGTAGTAGGGACCAAAGCACAAAGAAGTGAAAATGACTAATCTATAAATGCTTATAGGTGCTTGCTGTGTAAGAATGAGTTCAGTAATGTTATAGTTAAAAATAAGATTTGATGTGTATGTAGGTACATGCTAAGAAGAGCTAGCTAGAGAATGTTACTAGATTGTTAGAAATTGCTTTAGTAGTCTTAAATACAAAATCAAGAATGTGCTTAGACATTAAATGAAAGTACAGTACATGCTCAAATATATAGATAGATCTTAACATTTCTTATATATGCTTTCATGTTGGGGTGAAAAGATACCTTCAGTTTAAATTAGAAATACTGACATTTCCATAATATTGTAAATATTAACTATTTTAGCATTTTCTGATCAGAGAAACTGTTTCATAACCCAAAGTGTATATACCTTGTGTCATTGTAGCTGATCTTTCAGACAGCCTGTCTTACACCTGCTCCCTGTGAAGAAGGTTCAATAAGTTATTAGTGATACACCACTTAAGTTTCTGCAGTTAGATAAACATGAAAACAAACATTTAAAAACATAGAAGTATTGTATATAAATTGTAGAAGAGTTACTTTTTGATTTTCAGATGCTCTGTCCTTATAAGTGGGTATTCTTTTCACACATTATTTTTTTAATTAATTACATGCTTTTCCACTGAGGAGGGGGTCATGAGTTCCAGGCATGGTGAACACTGTGGCCAACTTCATTTTTTCATCATTCTCTGATCATGTTTCTGTGGGTTTTTTATTTGTTGGTTCTTCACACCTCCCTCCTTCTGCTCCCCTCCACCCTCTTATCACTCCAGCTTAATTGAATCTCCATTATGAATAGCCCTAGAAACTCTGTAAAATGCTGCTGCTCCTCTCTACTCCTCTTGAAATCTTAACATATAAACTCTTGAATTGCAGAAAAGATTTTGTAGTTTTATACAGTGCTCTGCAATGGTGAGAAAATGCACATCCAAACCTATGAGTAGCCGGCCAGGTGTTCTGCCTGCATTTTTTGGAACTAATTAAGTGTTTTCACCTAATGTTTATCCTGGTTTCCTCGCCATTTATACATACTTCTATTGCATTATGATAATTCTCAGTGTCATGAAACTTCAGCTGTTGATAATGTTTGGGCCTAGCTTCATCTTCAATGTGAGATTGTTTCACAAAACAAAGTAGGCCCCAGGGATATCAGATATAGAATTTACCAGTGTAGGAAATAGAAACACAGGGAAAACAGCTGATAACACACACTTCAGGTTCACTCTGAAAGATACTGTTTGTTGAATATAGGGAAGAGATCTTCAAAATGTAAACACTTATTTTTTGAGAAACATGAATTTGGAAATGCAAAGAATGCATCTCTCACTTTTGGAATGAGGTTATTTTAGCATCCAGACATTGAGCTGATAATTAATTGACTTTATTCCCAGCTTAAATATAGTAGGAAAATGCTTGTGAATATTGAAATTAGCTCATTATGTGCTAAATCCTTTAAAGAAGTCTTTATGGTGATACCAGTTCAATAGGAAGTAACTGATCTGTATTCTGGTGTGAATTTTCTTTGGTGTTTGAGAATTGGTTTTGAACCATGGTATTTTAATTCAATGCCAAGATACTTGCAACTTCACTTATGTGCAAGTCTCTTTGTCTTGAAGGTGGGAGCAAAGAAAGGATCCTCATGGTAGAACCTATTATGTTGATCACAACACACGAACTACAACATGGGAAAGACCACAGCCCTTACCTCCTGGGTAATGTAGACTTCTTGAATTAAATATGATAAACTTACTATATTTTTGTTTGTTTGTTGCTGGAAACAAACAGCAGCTCATCAAAACTGTATTCTGTATCATATATGAATAAATTCTAGCTTTCATTTAATTATATTAATTGCAGCTATTGTTACAGGACTGTTGATACTGGATATGTCACTAGTTTTGATCATTTGTTCAAATACAGCTACTAAAGTATTTTGTTCTTCCTTTAAAACTAAAGCATGAAATAATGCATATTTGATCGCCTTCATTTAGGCGGCACCACTAAGTGTAGTGCACTGGTTCCAAAGCTCAGATTTCCCAGCCAAGTGTTCTCTGTTAAATCTGCCAACATTACTTGCAGTCACAGGTGTTTACAAAGTTAAAAATGAGGTGACAGAGAGATGAGCAGGCAATTGTGTGAAGTCTCTGTATGCTCATTGTGGTTGTTCATCTACCAATTAAACTGGGGTGCTTTTCTGTCTTTTAGAAATTGAAATCATGCCTGTGACTCCAGTAGTTCATTCAAGTACCACCTAGGAATTTAGCATAAAGAGAAAGTCGGCTAGTAACACTACTGAAAGAATTAACTGTTAACATTTGTGTTTCCTGAAAGGTGGGAAAGAAGAGTTGATGATCGTGGGAGAGTTTACTATGTGGACCACAACACCAGAACGACAACGTGGCAGCGACCAACCATGGAGTCAGTGAGGAACTTTGAGCAGTGGCAATCTCAGAGGAATCAACTGCAGGGAGCTATGCAACAATTCAACCAACGATACCTCTATTCGGTAAAGTATACAAAATCTGAAATTAGTACAGAGATATAGGTGTACTTCTTGTTCTTAAACTTTAAGGAAAGGGATTTTGTAACTATTCAACCATATGTGTTAAATGACGTTTAGCGTCAGGAATTTAGATTCTGATTGTTTTGAAAAAAGTTAAAAATCATCCTTGAAGGCAGAAAGTACTCCCTTCTGAGTTTGTTCCCCAACAGCAGCTTTGTGTACTGCATTTTACATAAGACTTTTAATGCCAGTAGTAAGAGGTACAACTAAAACTGTCCCTTAAACTGAAAAGGAATATAAATGCTGTTAGGGGTCATTTTGAGCATTAGTCTTCAAAACTCTTTAGGTGATTAGAAGTCCTTCACTAATACAAGTGACAATACTTTTAGTTTGAAGGTTATACATCTGATTCAGCTCTGGAATTTCCTACATGGTTTTCCATTTCTCTCACATAGTTGCTTACTTCTGCCTAAAGAAAATATGAGTAGCTTCAAAGAGAATATTTTTTGAGTCAGATTTCCCCATCTGTGACTGGATGAATAGGATAGTTGTTTCTTCAGAGTTAAGAATGATGGTGCCTGTGTGTCACTGTCACTTTAAACAGTATACTTTAAGAATTGTGCTTGGCTTCTTAAAAAAAATGATCTGATCCCAGAAACTTTGTAAGTGATATGCAGCAAAGCTGGAGTGTTTTAAAGATGAAACCGTGGAAGTCCAAGTCTAAAACAGCTTCATTGGAATAGGACTCTGCATGTGCAGACCTAAGTTTGAGTTTGATGGACATTTTTCACACACCCCTCTGAAGGAAAGGATGCTGCAGTATTGCATTTAAAAATTCTCAGCCTCTCATTATTGAATTAGACATTATATCTTGTCACTAGCAATTGCAGAAACATGCATCAGCACTAATTTTCTGAACTCTCAGAGCTGTGCATCAAATTCAATTTGTTTTATGCAATTAGAGAAAAGTAGAATGGTCAAGGCTGGAAGGGACCTCTTAAGGTTATTTGGTCCAATGTCCCTCCTCAGGAAAGGCCACCTAGAACCAGCCATCCAGGACTGATGTCTTGTAAATATCTCCAAGGATGGAGACTCCATGATCCCTCTGGGATACCTGTGCCAGTGCTTGGTCACCCTCCCAGTAAAAAGTGTTTCCTGATGTTTAGAGGGAACCCCCTGTGTTTCAGTTTGTGCCATTGCCCCTGGTCTTGCCACTGTGAGAAAATCCCTTTTTGCACCCTCCTTCAGGTATTTAAACACACTGGTAAATTCTAATGCAAATCCAAGAATCAAGCTGAAGCACATCAAGCTGAAAACTCTTGCCTGACCAACTTTGTGTACTTGTGTACTACTTTGATCAGTTACATAAAACATCTGAGAAATCTCTTACTTTTCCGATGGCAAGATTTTTTTGGGGGGCTAGATTTGTCCTTTGGTGAACAATATACTTTTAAATTAAATTATGTTACTTCCTTCATTGAAGGATAACCCTTACTGAAAACAACAGACCCATTCCTTAAAATTTCTCATCTGACCTTAGAATCAATAAATGAGGATTTGTTAGTGAAACAGACTATACCTGAAGGAAGAGAAAAGTTGACTGCTTGCATCTCTTTAGAATTCTGTTTTCTAAGTATTATATCTGTTGCACAGGTAGAACTCAAAGTTTATTGAAGGGGAAAATTAAAATTATATTGAAGAAAGAGTGTGTTGACTTTAGTGTGCTTCTGTATACTTTTCTTCTAGAATAGTTAAGGTCCAACTATAGCTACTTTTTCATGCTCTTGTGATATACCAGAACTCTGCCTATATAGCAGTTTAAGTGAAATTGTATTTTATTTTTTAAGAAAAAGTAGATGAATACTTTCAGCTAGAGAATGTTTCAATTACATTGAGTGGTCAAAGCTAAATGCTATGTAAAGAAAGAAAAGTAGATGGGATATAGTTATTTGAATTACATTCATTTTTACCTGGATTAATTTATCTTGGTCATTTTGGAAGTGAATCTGCTTGGTCTTTCAGTGTGTTCTGTTAAATATACAGCTCTTTGTGGCCAGCAGCCACACGCAAATCCTCCAACCCATTAAGAAGGTCAGAAATACCTGAACTGTGCCACCATTCAGTTCTTTGGCAGAGAGCTTTTTGCTTTTGTGCACTATTCTTTCACAGTCACCGCAGAGAAGTCTTTGGTTAGAGGGTTATTTTGATTGTGTGGTCTCTGAAAGCAGAAAAGACTAACTGCATTTGCTGCTGAAATAATGATAATTCTCTGTTCACGTGTAGTAGATGGTGGCTGGAACAACTACACAGCTCAGTTTTGAGTGTGACTAATGCATTTCCTTCTGACCCTTGATCTATTTCTCCTTCAGAGAAAAAATATCACAGATTTGGCTTGCCTGAGTTTGCTCCTGTAAACACTTGTTTGATATTTTTGTATTGCAAATGCTATATAAAGCAGTATTAGTTCCTAAGAAACTCTGGAAAACGTAACTTGGTTCCCCTATATCAAAATTCTATTCTTCACCCACATACACTAAGTTAGTGTCCACAAAATTTTAGGAGTGAATGCCTTAAATTATAAATCAAGCATGGATCCTGTAGTCTATGGGATTTCTGCCTTTTAGTTTTATTTTTTTCTCATTCTTGGTATTTTTTGGAGCTACCTGGGGACTTCTGCAAGGTTACAGTATATTATGAGCTTAGCATGTGTTTACATAATAATGTAATCCTTTCTTTTTTCCCCTTTTAACCTTACTGTATGCTGGTATAATTTTATCCATCCACATATGAATGCATCTGCATTTTAAAAAAAATGACAATGTTTGAAAAGAGCCAAACATTCAGGGAAGTTATCATGTATTGAGGAAGTAAAACCCCCTACGCTGGCAGTAGTCACTGTGCTTGGAAATGTTTATTATGGTCAAACATGTTCTTAAGGAAGAACTTAGTGCTTATCTGCTGATACATGCTTCCTCAAAACTTGTATGAACTGCACCTCTTTGTATGAGCACTCAAGTTTGCTGTAGCAGGGAAAGGGATTTCCAGATTGCCTTGGAAACAAGAGTGCAAAAAGCCTATCTTATTGTATAATCCAAGTTTCTTTGCAAAACTAGATTAAAAATGGCATGATGGGTTTTTTTGCAGAATGGATAATCTTCAGGACTAGTGGTAATCTTAAAACACACTGAGAAAATAATATGAATATTTGGCCTTACTGAAAGTCCTCTTTTTTTAAATAGGCTTCGATGTTGTCAGCAGAAAATGATCCACTTGGGCCTTTACCGCCAGGTTGGGGTAAGTTAATTAACTGTGCATTTCAGGAAGTGGCACTTAGAGAAATTTGGAATGCAGTTGTATAGTGGATTTTTTTCTTTTTTTCCCTTAGAAAGGAGAGTGGATTCAAATGATAGGGTGTATTTTGTAAATCATAACACAAAGACAACACAGTGGGAAGACCCTCGAACTCAAGGGTAGGTGTGTATAATGACTGTTCAGATTCAAAAGATCTTGCTTAATTCTTTTATATCATGATATGGGGGAAAAGCACTGCCTGCAATTTCTTTTGCAGTTTACAAAATGAAGACCCTCTTCCAGAGGGCTGGGAAATCAGATATACCAGAGAAGGTGTCAGATATTTTGTTGATCATAATACAAGAACCACCACCTTCAATGATCCTCGTACTGGGAAATCTTCTGTGTAAGTGAGAAATTAAATATATTTTTGAATGTTTTACCTTGTCATAGTCTAATAGTGAAGTTTCTTATACTGTAAAGTGACCTACACTTTTAGCTGGAATTGCACACTAAATTATGAACAAGTTTTTATATTATAAATTTAATATATTTAAGATTTTATTTGTAACTTTATCTGTGACATTTTGCTGTACTGCTCTGATGTTCAGTAGTTTTTATATGCTTTTGAAATACCAAGTTTATAATAGTTTTATAAATAGGAGCAATGAGATTAACTTGAATAATGAAGCTAATAGTTGCATTTTTAAAGCAACAGCAAATTATCATTATGAGTATTGCTTATAATGATGCACACTCTAATGTCTAAATGAAGTAGTTCTAAACACTTTCGAAAAAGTTTACATGCAAACCTTCTTTTAAATATTTTGATTAGAAGTATTGACCCAACCTATAGTGGCTTTCTTAATGTCTTTTATGTGGGATAGGGTTTACTTCTGACAACATAGTGATGACTTGTCATTCAACAAGCCTGTAGAATGTTGCACTAGAAAGTCCTTCATAGTTCCAGAGGCAGCTGAATTTATAAAGCCTAACTTAGCAGTCTTTCTCTCAGTGAAGATGATAAACTAGATGTCTCTCCTTTATATGTCTTGTAATTTTTACATGTTTCATAGGGATTTGATATCCTCTTGATCTTTTATCTTTCTATCAAATTTGGTAAATTGACTTGCGAAAAAACCATGGGTGAGGGATGGTGGCAAGGAAGACTGGTGTTCCAAACCACCAGTTGCATTTGATCATATCTTACAATAACAATTTTTGTGTGTTTTTGAAAACTTCATGCTGTTGTTTAGCATTGAAAGTATTATTTGATGTCTGCATGCCTAATGTATCTCAAATATGTTTCCTTACAGAAATAAAGGGCCACAGATTGCTTATGAGCGTAGCTTTAGGTGGAAACTTGCTCATTTCCGTTACTTGTGTCAGGTACTGATTTAGTAATTATTTATTTATTGAAACTATGTGAGTTTTTACATAATGTATGTGCTGCCTTTTGATATTATCGCCTTATGATTACAGTCCAATGCACTGCCAAGTCACGTGAAAATCAATGTGTCCAGACAGACTTTGTTTGAGGATTCCTTCCAGCAAGTAAGCCTGCAAAAAATATTGTGGTTTTTTTTTATCAAGACAAAGCAGAAGAAAAAAATGGCTGTAGCTAGTTCAGACTAATGGTCCTTCAGGCTCAGTAATCTTCCCCTGATATTAGCTAGTGGAGGTTTCTTAGGGAAGACTGTAAGAAAGGAAGTATTGCCTATAATACTTTTACCATATGATCTTTCATTTTCAAGCTGTTTACAATTGAAATGCTTCTTGAGCTTGAAGTGGTTTCTGAGTATTTTAATAATCCTCAAGGGATTTCTTTTCTGTGAGCTTGTCTGTGCTCCTTTTGTGAACTTTTTGCATCTACAGCCTTATGTAGTAGAGTTCCATAGCTTAATTGTGGCAACAGCCACATTGGATTTGCTTTTCTGATTCCTGTGTGTGTTTAGATACCTTACAATATGTTGTTTCCTCCAGTTAAAACTGGTGTCCTGCTTTGTCCTTCAAAGATTAAATCTGTGTAATTGAAGCTTACAATCCTTGAGCTCTTACAGTCTGCAGACTGTAAGATGAAAATTCTTGCTGCTGTCACCACAAGACCTCTTGGCAGGGATTCTCTATAAGTAAAAAGTATATTGTAAATGAAAGTATATTGAACTTAGTCTGGATTAAATTATTTCTTTTAAGTGATTTTCCTAAAACCAAAAATAATAGATATTAGATGAAGTGTCTTTCCACCTGTTTTCCTTAAATAATGACTGCCTTAGGAAGAACGTAAGAGCAGGGTACCCATACAGCAGTACTTTCCAGATATTCATTCCACTTGCTAGCAGTCTGCTGCTCAAGGATTTTAAATCCAAGTTGGTATTTTTGTGGTAGTTCACTGGTTGCTTGTTCCATGAGATGGTCTACTTGCTTTTCAAATTTGTGTAACATTTGACATATATACAATTTCTGTATCAACATAAATTAAATCTGAATGAGTGATGTAGTGACAATGCATAATTTGTAACTTACTAATTTATTTTTTGATAGATTATGGCATTAAAACCCTATGATTTGAGGAGAAGATTATATGTTATATTTAGAGGAGAAGAAGGATTGGATTATGGTGGCTTGGCAAGGTAAAAGAATTTTTCTTAAATAGTTTTTATTTTTTTAATAGCACTCTAGCCTTGATTTCTCTTGCAGTTTGACCCTAGGTACCTTTTTAGTCCCCCTAAATGTATTAAGGAGGTGGAACTGGCAGCACTGGTGTTTTGACAGATTACAACTTCACATTGGTAAAACTATCATCTCAGTTGTTCAGTTCTTTGACAAAGACTGATGTTTAAATTAGAATGAAATTAATTGCTCTGTACTGAGTTATTTCAGGAACTTTTTATCAGAAAGTTCAATTTTCCTAGAAGTGGGGACTGTGGGAAAATAAAGTGTTCTGCTTATTTGGAAAAATGCCACGTGAACACCAGATTGGGGCTGATAAGAACAGAAAGGAAATAAACAAAAGGAGAGTAGTGCAGGCATGAAGGAATAACAGACAGACTATGTTGGCTCCACTGGAATGGGAAACAGCTGGACTATTTTTCTAGAATCTGAAGTGAAACTCGGAGGGGAAAAATCTGGTAACAGGAAAACCATAGACAAGGTTTTGTTTCTTGACCACAGAGAATACAACCACTGACTACTGCTGCCAGTTACTTGAATGAATTGTTATTGCTAGGAAAAAAAATTCAGTTCTACTGTATATCCAGGGAATTGGAGGAGGTCATAGGTGATAAAATTTTTCTTGTTAGGTTGTTTTGGGTTTATTTTTT
>VYXD01005127.1:681908-693678 GCA_013397195.1 Hylia prasina
TTTTTTTTAATGAAAAGATGTTCTGGTTGGTTTTATTCTGGTTTTATGTAGCTTCCTTTGTTAAAATTGAATTCAGTGAAAATGTGTAGTATTTATAAGGATGGAAGCTTGCCTCTGAAGGTTGAGCTTTGGGTATGTGGTGTTGTGCTTCTGATTAGAGTATCATATAGACTTTTGGGGAGTGATTGCTGGGAGGAGTTCAATTTTTGCTTTGCATGGGTTTTGTTTGGTTGGTATTTCTATTGTGAGAGCCATAGGTTTAGGATGGGAACCAGAAGTTCATAGATCTTTCCACAGAAAAGATGTTAGAATAATTTAGCTGAAGTGTGTTAATCTAAGAAAGTAGGAGAACAAATAAATAAATAAATACTACATAGGTAGTGTAGTTTCATAGTTTCATAGTTACTTAAGTCTTGCCCAAGACTTCCTATGTGAAATTGAAACCAGCCAGGATCTCATTGTAACTTGAGCTGAGAATTCTTAAGTGACACTAAATAAATGTTCATATACTGACTAACGAAATACTGCATTATTACAAATACAGATCAGCTGTCTCTCAGCAGACTAAACTCAGTGTTCCTGTCAGATTTTTACCTTGCATGTAGCAGGACCAATCTGACATTATGTCCTGTGGCAAGTTTTAGCTGTTGATGTGAAAAATTCATTGCTTCTGCAACTTCTTATTAATGACTGATTTAGTTTATTCCTCCCTTGTTATCTGACTTGTTCTAATTTAAATGCCTATTAAATTTGGTGCTTCTATGTAGTTAATGTAATTGTCTCAGTATGAAACCTGCCTAGAATGCTGTACAACATTCTCATGCTTACTGGAAGATACATGGAACCCTGCTAGGGTTATTGGATCCTGGCTGCCTTTCTCTGTTTACGCTTTCTGCTTGGCCTTTGGGTTGGAAGCATATCATAGTGAATCATGGTCCATGACTTGAGTTTCATGGCACTGTTAGGAGAAACATGCCAGCAAACCTCATTTCTGTTCCTCGATCTCGAGTGAATATGGGGATAAAAGAGATGCCTCTTAGCTGTGACAGCTGAAAGGCAGTCAGAATGGTATCAGTCCCTACAGTTACTATAGGGCAGACTTTCAGCTGTTTTTATGGGTTATCCCTAGGCCTGGTTGTTTAGTACCAAACATTTAGTGCCTGATACAGAAGCTCCTGAGTGTGTATGACTGTTCTGAGGTCTCTGCAAATACTATATGCAAATAGTATAAAGCAAGAAATACTATAAAAATCACCTATCTGAACACTGAAATACCAGATTGTGGCATTACTTCACGTCAGCTGAGTTGAAAAAAATTGAAGTGGTGAAAAATGTGTATTTATTTAACCTCAGCAAAAAGATGTGTTTACACTGTCATGTTGTGTAGGCGTAACCAATGCATGGTAATTCTTTAAACTACAGTAACTCAGTGTTTTGCTCACTGGAAAACCAAATAAGGTGTGCTGAGGTTTCAATTTGTTTTGTTTTGTTTTATCTAAGTTGTTTATAATAAGCATGGAATAATCTGTGATTTTTTTGAGTAAAGATGTGAGTTGTAGACAATAAAGTAGGCATGAGAAGGGTAAATGCTGTGTATTGGTTGAGGCAAAGGACTGTGTTAGAAAAAATGTTACTGATAGGCAGCTAAAACCTGTGCTGTGAGGATGCATTCAAGATGAAAATCTTAACTATATTTTTCTAAACTTTGGAAACCATGATTTCTAACATTATTTGGTCTGATAATTAATTTTCTATATTTAAGAAATATATAATACAATATAATATTTTGTGATTATAATACAACACTGTTTATATTATTTTTCAAAGTTTGCGTAGATTTTGACCATTTTGCTAGTTACCTAAGGGGAATGGTGATAAACATCTGTATTTGATGGTTTTTATGTGTATACATGTTTTTTTTCCTTAGAGAATGGTTTTTCTTGCTTTCCCATGAAGTACTGAACCCTATGTACTGCCTATTTGAATATGCTGGCAAGAGCAACTATTGCCTGCAGATAAATCCAGCATCAACAATCAATCCTGACCATCTTTCATATTTCTGTTTCATTGGGCGCTTTATTGCCATGGTAGGTTAGATTTTTAAGGTTTTATATTTGCTGTAGCTATACATTTACTCCTGAACAGTATTTGTTTGTACAGTTATTAAAGGTTATATTAATAAAGAATAAAGAAATGGAAGATTAAGGCCAATTCCCTGAGAGTTAAGTCTCTTGCACACTCATGTTTCCTGGGAGAGTGATTGAAGTTAATATGACATTCGATATAATATTTTATTTTCATCAACTGGATGTGTGTACTTCATGCAAACTGTTGTTTGAGTGTCTGAATACTGATGCTCTGAAAAATGTGACTAATATTTTGTGAAAAAGCCTCCTCAGTTGGACTTGGTATAGCTTAGTATATTTGAAAAAATGAGTTAGAATATTTTGCAGAGTACACCGAGCCTTAATTTAAATGTATATACTTGGATATAAAAGTCAGATACTGAGGAAACCAGAAGCTGTCAGAGAGCTGATTCTCTGTCATCCAGTTTCTCTTAAACTACAAGCTGATCAGGCATGTTGTATCATTTCTTCAGTATCACTGAGTTGTCTTGTACAGTGACTCCTGTTCTGTCACATTTCTCTCCTTCCATGTAGTGATACAGTCATCTTTCCACATAATCATCATGTCTACAGGTAGTCCTCAGCAACATCCCTCAACCTGGTGAATTGTGAACCCAAAAAGAGTAGCTACAAGTGCATTTTCATACTGAAGAGACTATTGCCTTGTGTTGTTCAGGGTTTTCGTACAAAATTAAAATAAATAAAAGCCAAGTGTAACATAAATGAAAAAAATACTTTTAGACTTAAAATAAATTAGGTTTGGGTGGTTTCTTAGTTCTGCTTTTCTTATGGATGGTTCTTAAGAAATGTATTCAGTTATGACAGTCTCTGATTTCAAGCGTTTTGTGACTGAGTTCACAATTTTTGTGGTGTCATGAAAATTTACCTCATTGGGTTAACACTTTCAATAGGCTGCCACCTTTTTTCTTTGTTCTAGAGTCCTCAGCAAGTTAGAGAGCCACTTAGCAGGAAGGCTTGATAAGGCCAGAGTGCTAGGTGCTAGAGCCAGTGTTTCTTTCAGCTGGTGATTTTTGATCTTGATGATCTTGATCTTTAGGAAAGCTATTTCATAACAGTACAGATCATAGTAGAGAACTTAATTAAAGCAATTAATGTAATTAAAAAACTTCTATTTCCTGAAGTATTTATGTGTTTATATTTTAAATTCTCTTAGTGGGGCAAGAGAGGCACCCTTGTAATGCTGCCTGATGTGGTCTCTTGCATGGCTTAAGTGTATTCATGGTTTATACTGGATGGAATTTTCTGCAGTGCTCTCTGGGATATCCTCTAGTGGCTTAAGATAGCTCAGGTAATAATGCAACTGGGAAATGAAGCTGCAGTTTCTGTTCTTCTCATAGTTCTAAAACAGTAGGGAGATTTTTAGTTTTAAGTACTGAAGTAGCCACTTCAGTTGTTTTCAACTGAAACAGGATTAAACATAAAGAACATATACACTTTCAGTTGTTGTCAACTGAAACAGGATTAAACAGAAAGAATACACATCCAACTTCATAATAAAAACCTGTTAAATGAAGTTGGCTGAGGCGACTTTTATATTTTGCTGTTAGATTATTGTACACATCAAATAAGGTGATTTTAAGAGTTTATTTTTGCAAAAGCAGACAATCATATGCCCAGATGCTGCACTTGAGATGGCATTTCTATCAGGTCACCCTCCCATGCGAAGAATAGACTAGTTTAAAAGTAAATAGATGTATAAATAAACAAACAAATAAATGAAGGCCTTTAAGAGAATCTCTTTGAGGTCTCCTTAAGCAGAAGAAAATGCATGCTAGACTAAGCCTAAAAGGGGGAAATCAGGTAGGGAAAAAAGATGGAGCCTAGGGGAAATGGGCTGCTAATTGGCTCTTCTGCTCACAGAATTTCAGCTGAGAGGAAAGAGAAGGAATGAATGCCATACATAGCCTATGTTTAGGATTTTTTTTTTNAGCAGAAGAAAATGCATGCTAGACTAAGCCTAAAAGGGGGAAATCAGGTAGGGAAAAAAGATGGAGCCTAGGGGAAATGGGCTGCTAATTGGCTCTTCTGCTCACAGAATTTCAGCTGAGAGGAAAGAGAAGGAATGAATGCCATACATAGCCTATGTTTAGGATTTTTAAAGAAAGTGTACTTGATAAAGCTGAGGGGAAGAAAGCGTTTTCATGGTTATGGTTGTGCTCTGTGAGCTCTCAGATGCACTGAGTCAGTGTAGTGGTTAACGCTGTGTGTGTGTGTGTATTGCTGTGCCTCAGTACTAGAAATAAGCTTACACCCTGTGTGCATGTGTGGGGAGACAAGTATGACCATGTTTTGGGTTTGGTTTTTCTGTCAGTTCTGTGGAGGACTTAATTCCTCAGCTCTGTTAGTCACATTATTAAAAAATGTGATTCCTAAAGCTCTTTCTTACAAGCTGCAGTAGCTTTCTGTAGAGGATAATGTTGCTGGATGTATGTATGTAGTATAAAATGGCAGTAATACTCAAGTAGAATCAAATATTCTGATCAAGTAGGATAAAATAACACTTGGCAATTATGCCTATTCAAATAATTAAGTTAAGAAAGGATGAAGTCTTTTTATGAGAAGTTTGGTGTTTTTTTATCAAAGAATTTCTAAATATTAATAACTTATGTTTGGATAATTTTTGTCCATTTTTTTGCTTCTCATTTAATTTAATGTTTTATTCTTTATAAGTACGGCTTTATAAAGCTGCTACTGCTATTTGGTGCTTCTTATTGTTTGAAGGAGAAAGGAAAAAAAAAGACTTCAAGTCCAGAAACACATTCAGTAGTTCAATAAAAATTAAACATATTTTTCTGTTCAACAGGCATTGTTTCATGGGAAATTTATTGACACTGGTTTTTCTCTGCCTTTCTACAAACGAATGCTGAGCAAAAAGCTTACTATTAAAGACCTGGAATCTATTGATACTGAATTTTATAACTCCCTAATTTGGATAAGGTTTGTAGTTTATTTTTTTGTGTCTGTCTCTGATATTTTATGGATCTTTTTGTTTATATAGAATTCATTGCAATATTTTTTTTCTTTTCATCCAGGGATAATAACATTGAGGAGTGTAACTTGGAAATGTACTTCTGTGTGGATATGGAGCTCTTAGGAAAAGTAACCTCACATGAGCTAAAATCAGGAGGTTCTAATATCTTGGTAACTGAGGAGAACAAAGAAGAATATATTGGGTAGGAAGGTGTAGATGCTGAAAAAAGTGTTCCATGTTTCTCCTGTTGCTCTAGTCTTTTTTGACAGGGTGGTTTCTGTTGGTTTTGTTTTGTTTTTACTTTTTCTTCCCATGTTACTATGTAATTCTTGTGACTCTCATTGAAATGGTATCTGGGTACATGTTGTTATCTTGATACACAATTGCTTGGTACAAAAGGAGCCCAGGTGGCCAGAAGATGACCTCTCATGCTCTTGTATGTACAGTGGGAGAACGGGTGAAACTGAAATGAGCAAGCCTATTTTCAGTAACTTCAGGTAACAAATCCAGGTAGACAGAAGATATGTATTTGACAGATGATTCTAAAATTGTTTAGAACTTTGCTATAAATGTGGAAACTGAAATTCAGAATGGTGTGTAATATGCTGTGATTTCAACTGGTTTTTTTAAACTCTTTCTGCTACTCTTTTCTGCTTATTTCCTAAGTTTATCACTGCCTTTCTTTTTCTGAACCTCTGTTTCTTATCTGCCTATTCAGTGATCCCAAAAGCAGATGTACACAGACCCTTTTCTGTGATACAGTATATGTCCAGTGCTGCACATAAAGCTCCCACTTAAATTAGCAGCCTTCAGTTTCTCAGAAAAATAATTTCTGTAGTATATACATAAATTAAGGTTAATAATAATATTTCTTTTTAACTGCAGTGGTAATCTAAGTTACATCTTGCTACTTTACTATTATCTAAATTTGAAGATTTGTGATAATATAGTATAACAGGTTACTTATAGTTAACAGAATTCAACAGTGTAAGAAGTGAAGCTTGAGGGTTTCTTACCCAGTGGGAGCACATACACAATCCTATGTGTTTGAACTTCTTCATGTTGAATGCTAATTGATGTTTAATTCATGTTTGGTTTTGTTCTATCCCAGGCTAATGGCAGAGTGGCGATTTTCTCGGGGAGTTAGAGAACAAACCAAAGCTTTTCTTGATGGTTTTAATGAAGTAGTCCCTCTACAATGGCTACATTATTTTGATGAAAAGGAACTGGAGGTGAGATTTTTTATTAATCATTTTAACCTTTTGCAAAGGTAATACGTATGGAAAGATTGAATGGGTAGGTCAGCTTAAATCTCTTGTCTGTGCATGCTGCATTTGATAGCTTCTGGAACATGGAGAATTTATTAGGAGCAGTGGGATTAAATAATGATGAAAATTGAGTCAATGTTTTGAATCAGTGTTTTGTGGTGTTCAGCATTAAAATGTATTTTTGAAAGTTTCTGTGGAAGTATATGAGATCACTGATGGATCTATGAGTCAGTTTTCCCTCTGTGGTAGATGGATAGAATTGCCATGTAACAGATGACACAGAAAATGGTTGTAGTGTATAGTGATTGCTTAGTATCAAATACATGGTCTAAGACAAGTTCTAGGGTTCTCATATTTAAAGACAGAAAACTGGAGGAACCAACAAGGCATGAAACAGAACTTTGCAGATCCTCAGTATGCAACCCAAGGGCTGATAACAGGGATTGCTTGCATGCTCCACGTTTACTTAACAGTCAGCCTGACCTGTGTTCACTCTTGGGGTTGTGATTTGGAGTAGGGACAAAAAGCTCTGTAGTGCTGTGCTCATTTATTTCTGTGTGACTTGCCAATGTTCCCAGTATATAAGGAGCAGTTTTCTGAAACCTTTTTAAGTTAAATAAGGAGGATTTTTTCCTAAGAAAAAACTTTGCTCAGTCTTATTCAGCGTTCAGTTTTGTAGAAAGCTTTGCCTTTAGAACTTTCAGCTTTCATTGCCTCTTTGTAATGAATATTTTCCAGACTTACACTTGGCAGTATGTTTTATCTTTATTAGTAGTAGCAGTGGCAGCAATTTAATCATCATTTTGGAATATTAGGTGAGGATTTAATGGAAAGGGTAATATCCTCCTTAATGTAAAAATTCCTCTTGTGGGAAAGGTAGTATCTTTTATTACTGAGCTATTAGCTGGAAGATACCAAGTTTCTGGTATTCAGTCTTGCAGACCACTTAAATACATACACAATTTTGGAGTACCTCTGTAAACTTAGGATAAAGGAAAATCTAATTGTGTAGTAAAATGAAAAAAATTACCAGTTCTTTTTTCAGAGCAGAAACTTTCCTTTTTTGTTGCCGTGTCTGATACAAAATAGAAAATACTCTTAATTAATGTGTGTAATGTGAACAAATCATTATGTTTTCTAGGTTATGCTCTGTGGTATGCAAGAAGTTGATTTAGCAGACTGGCAGAGGAACACTGTTTATCGTCATTACACAAGGAATAGCAAGCAGATCATATGGTTCTGGCAGGTATGTTAATCAGCTACATTTCTGACTTCTGTAGGTTTTGTCTTGATCTGTTGCACAGATGACATGTGGAGTGGAGGGCTGTCCAAATGAAGGTTCTTACAGCTTCCTTTCTTTTTTTCTTTTCAGAGAAGGAAAGGAGGATTACTGGTCTTTAGGGAGGATACTTTAGGGTGAGAAATGGCAGATAAGATACACACATTACATTTGGATGCTGGCTTATTAATATTTTCTTCTGTATCTTGTCCTTACTGATAATTCAGTGACATGTATTTTATTCTTAGTGATACACCTTCTTAGTGTTCTTATATGTAGTACACCTGTACACCTTCACTTTCCAGTACCTGAAGGGAGCTTACAAGAAAGATGGAGAGGGACTTTTTACAAGGGCACGGAATGATGGGACAAGGAGAGACAGATTTAAAAAGAGGGTAGCTTTAGGTTAGATATTTAGGAGGAAGTTCTTTGCTGTGAAGGTGATGAGGCACTGGAATAGATAGTCCAGAGAAGATGTGGGTGCCCCTGTTATGGGAAAATTTTGTTATTTACACAAAGTTATCTGGAAAAAAGAAAACAATTGAAAAGTTCTCTTGGGAAGGGCATTCTCAGACTCAGAAACATTGAGCCCACATGCCCCATCCCTGGAGGTTCAAGGCCAGGCTGAATGGAGCTCCGAGCAACCTGGTCTAGTGGAAGGTGTGCCTGCAAGTGTGCCTGCCATGGCAGAGAGGCTGAAATTAGATCATCTTAAAGGTCCCTTTCAACCCAAACCATTTTGATTCTGTGGTCTAAAAATGTCACATAATACTTAAAGTTATCATATTAACTGTTCCAGTCTACCAACTGACTAATCTTCACTCAAATTTTAATGAAGGAAAAGGAAAGTTGGCTAAGGAAAACCCTCAAATACTATTCAGGCTCACAGTTTCTATGAATTTTCCTGAAGAGAAGTCAGACCTAGGGTCTTTCTATCTTTTGGAAAATCACCATTTTAGAGATGCTTTTGACTAAGTTCCTCTGGGAAAGTGATGTTTTATATCTTATATTTTATTTCTTATTATCATTTTATATCTTATTTAGATCTTATTTCTATCATAAGATCTGATGATATATCTTTTTAAGATGCTTGGTACTGAAAGAAATCCATACCAGAAGTTTAAGTATCAACATTTATATGCAAGTTTTTCTTAGTCTTGAAATACTCAGAGTCTGTGGCTATACTAGTGCTGTGTTTAATAACAGTGGCAGTAGTCTTCATACAAAGCATTGGCATGATTTATATTTCAGGGTAGAATAAAATAGGTAAGGATTATTCTTATTTGCTGTTTCTAGCCTTCACATTATAATGGCTGACAGTGCATATAATCTGAAATCACTATTCTTTCCCTCCACCCAATTTTGCAAAAGTAAAGAAATGCAAACTAGTACCAAACAAGGTGGTGTATTTTTAAATGGAAGTACACTTTTTCATCTCATGGCGTTTTTGTTTTTGTCCAACTGTGTTAAAGCTTTTTATTAAGTAATTTAATTTTCTGTGCCTAGTTTGTAAAAGAAACAGACAATGAGGTTCGCATGCGACTTCTGCAGTTTGTCACTGGCACTTGCAGATTACCACTGGGTGGTTTTGCTGAACTTATGGGTAAGTAAAAGGTGACCAGAACTGTTTTTACACTGTCAGTGTTTCATTTGCAAGGGAACCATGCTGCTTGTGTACAGATAAGAGGAAATTCATGTTCATCACCTTGGATCTAGGAGGTCTTTTTATATCATAAATCCCATGAATACGTTTATAAATTTTTTGGAAATCAGCTTGTTTCTTGTGAGAAGCATGTTCATGTAACTAATGAACTCTGTCTGCTGTGTCTGAGTTGTGTCTTATGTCACAAATATATCATGTATGCTACTTGAAAAGGAACAGATTACACTTTACAAAATCTTATTTTCTAGGAAGTAATGGTCCTCAGAAATTCTGCATTGAAAAAGTTGGTAAGGAAACCTGGTTACCAAGAAGTCACACTTGGTGAGTTGTTATGTATAAACTTTCTGTACCTTTAGTGGTTTCTCTCTTCCAGGCTTGCATTGGCCAAATCAAATGAAATCTAATTTGGATCTATCTCCAGCTTAATTTGATTGCCCTGAGCTGCTAATATTAAAAATTCCTATTGCCCTCTTAAATTTTGCAAGTGTGCTGAACAGTTTGTCAGTGTCAGATCTATCAAAAGTATGAGAACATCCTTGTGTAGAACTGAAAGGTGTTTTCCTAGTTCTTTTAGAGAATATTAAATAACTGAACAAGTCCTGTTAGTAGTAGGCACATAGTTATTAGATAGAGTTATTATGCAGTAACATTATAAAAGATGAAATGTATAGTCACAAGAAGAAGTAGCATGAAAGAAATGACAGCAAACCTTCAAAACAAGGATGCTTAGCTGTTATTGGCTTGGCATTCCTGTGCATACTGAACTGGTGCATCAGGTACACAGATCAGTTTTTTATATAAACTGTGCAAAATGGACACACTTCCCTTTGGCAACCTGTGACAATAATATTCATCATACTTTTAAACTACTTAAGGGTATCCTCCACTTTATATTTTCTACTCTGGATTTTAAGTGATTTTTGCAAGAGTTACACATATCTTGTCTAGGATAATTTTGGGGAAGACATGGAATGAAATGTTTTGGCAGAAGCCTTTTAGGGCAAAGTTTAGAGGGAAAAAACACCCACCTATATCCAAGCATGTGTAGGAAGGAGAAAAGTTCAGCTTTTTCATGCTGTTGTTGAAATTTGGAAATGCTTCAAACTAAGATTCTATTAAACTTCATGCTGAAAATCTCCTTTTCTATGTATTACTATTTTAAGTAATTATTATTGTAAGTATTTTATATGATATTTTTTCTAAGTATTATAGTTCTCTGTATCCTGGACAGCCTTTAGTGTTTCACCATTCTGGTTTTTTATCTGGTAACAGTCTTTTGTTTCTTAAAATATTCCTCTGAAACTTTGTTTTTACTTCTTGTAGAAATGCCAAGGCAGTGAGATTGTGCTGACTATTATTTCTTTTTTTGTAATTGTTAGATCAGAACATTTATAACTTCTACTATAATTCTGTAGAGTTCTACATGGGATTTAGGTAAACTTAACAAAATTTTGTTTTTTTCCCTGCTCAGTTTTAATCGTTTGGATTTGCCACCATATAAAAGCTATGAACAACTAAAAGAGAAGTTGCTCTTTGCCATTGAAGAAACGGAGGGATTCGGACAAGAGTAGAAGTGGCTTCTAGTCAAAAAGGATATCTTGCATAATAAAAGGCCCAGCCAACTAAAATTGCACACTTAATTGTATATAAGCTTTTTGTTCTGTACAGTGATCTTTCTGGAACTCTAAAAGTTTAATTGTTCTCTGTTCTTCCACAAATATATGCAAAACAGTTCAGCCTTTTCTACTTTTATTTATTGCCCTTTCAAATGACCAGAAAAACCCCTCCATAAATTTTGAAAGCAGACGAGACTTATTTAAAAATATATATATAAAATATAAATATATATATTAATGGGCTCTAGTTTTATAGAGCTTTAAGTGTATGAAAAGTTGCAGCCATCTAAAAGGGCCTGGATTTGCTTTATCTTGGCTTTATCATTCAGAAAAATGTTTAAACTGCTCAGTGTTCTCTAAAGAAACATCTCCAAGTTTGTTTTACTGCATGGCTGTTCTAAAAGGTGTTAAAGGCTTAGGCCAAACGTATCCTGAATATGTAGAAAGATGCTGCTGGTATTTGAGATGACAGAATCTGTTCTTCTGTCAGATTAATTCTTTGAAATACATAAAAAGCTGATATATCCCTCTACTGATGTAGCCAAGGTCATGAATAAAGCCTTTACTACTTGCACAAGAGTCATGTACAATGAGATGAATGTGATGTTAATGTTGAAAGGAATTGGTGCCACTGTTCTGACTTACTGCAGGAGCTGAACAGAGTATTTTAATTCATTTGAGCAGCATTGAAATTTGTTTACATAGTACCTTGGGTTATTACCACGAGGATGTTAGGTAATCTTCAAAGAAAAAATAATAAAAGAGAAAATAATACCCATTCTCTTGGTCTGGTGTCTTGCAGGCTTTTTTTTTTTTTTTTTTTATT
>VYXD01005127.1:693685-709754 GCA_013397195.1 Hylia prasina
TTTTTATAACTTTGTAGAGTTATATTAATGTAAACTGAGCTATAAGGGTATACAAAAGGTAATGTGAATTTTGCTGCTTTCTGTGTTCTTGTTCAGTTTCAGATACTGGATCTAATAAACTCAAATAAAATGAAAGTTACTTAAGCTTTGCACAGATAAAAATATTATTTAGTATTAAATAATCTCATTTCTCTAAAGTTCTTACAGGAATTTAGATGTACTTGAATGAAATACATCTAAAACCTGTCATCCTTTTATGTAGGTCAGGTTTGTCCTAAGTGCACAATAATATAAATCATTTTAAAATCAGTTTTATTGGCATTTTATTGGCATAGATTTGCTGAACTGCAAAAATGTGTTTAAAAAAATACTAAAATTTAACACCTTATTAATGTGAATTATATTAAATGCTACTTTTAGCAAACTGTGCTTCCTTATTATAGAGCAAAAATGTGTTTTAAATCACCATTTGTAATATGCTTTAAATATTACCTGTAAATTCCATTACATTTAAATTACACAGAATTTTGTACACACATGAAAATGATTTTAGAATACGATTCAACACACTTGTGTTAACATATCATATTGCACTGTTAAAAGTGTACATGCAGAAAAATAAATAGCTGTATCTGTTCATGTATCTTTCCAATGCAGCAGCTGAATTCTGCCAAAAATTTATTTTTCTACATATTGGATTGTCTCAAGGCTTTGTATTCAATATACACAGCTTACACTGGGAGCTGTACCTGTACAGAGCTCTGGTCACAGCAGTGGTGCAGCAGCCCCAAACAGACTGCTGTCTTACATGGACTTCTCTGTAAGAGCTTCAAAAATTTCCACCACTTTGAGGGTTTTTCATACACCACCAAATATCTTCTGCAAAACCATTTTTATATAGCACTAAATTCATTTGAAGTGCAAATCCACTTAAATTATCACTTATGCTGATTAGAATGGAGGAAGTTTAAGAAAACAAACCAAGAAGGTCAAAGACCAGGCACCAGGAGCGTGTGTCACACACAAGACAAGAGGGCTAAATGTCACAGTTAATGAATTTGCACTAATGAATGACTTGGTGACCCACTACCAACTGCTGAATTTTGTGAATCTGTGAGTAACTGAACGAAATAAAAAAGACAGCACATCACAGCAATGTAGTTGGTTTTATTGTTTTGGTAGCTTCAGCTGTCTCATACCTGCAGTGGTTTTTCCTGGGGGTTAGGAGTAGTAAGCATGAAAAAATCAAATCCAGTAGCTTTCTGTCTGTGTGTATGATCTGTGAATTGGTGTCAAGGGCCTGGCTGAAAGAATGGCTCCGGGGGAAAAGAAAGCAAAATTAATATGTGTGCATGTGTGTACAGTACTTGAATTTTCTGGGAATTTTAGCAAGACTATGTTAAAATTTTTTCTTTTCTCACTTGAATTCCCCATATTTCACCTATATTTGGGGGAGTAAGACATCAAAAAGAGGGAAGGCAGCAATAGTTGGAGACCAGACCAGGGAACCAGGGAGGTAATACTACTTGAAGGAGCTGTTGTGTAGCTCATGGTTTTTGTTGTTTTCTTTCTTTCTGCAACTCAGGAGCTTTTCAATACACACTCCACAGCTATTACTCAGTACCTGAATGGTCTGAATGTTCTTCCTTTGTGCAGCAGCAGCAAAGGCACCCAAGTAAAGGTGCCTCTGCCACAAAGCTACTAGAAGCAACAATACAGACCTTTTTGTAGAACATGAACGCAGAAAATTATCTCTCAAACACTATCATCCACCCTGAGGCACTGTGAGATAGAGGACTTCATTATGATGCTATGATGCTTTACTAACAGAAAAATAATAATTACTTCATGGTAGTTGAGAAAACCCTGTTGTAACTGTAGTTTTGTGGCAATTTTTACCTGTGAATTTTTACCACTGATTTAGCTCAGGCTTGGTTTGTTAGTGTAAGCAATTTATGCTATTCCTCATCTTCCTCCTAGAGACTGCAATATCCTTTCCTAGTAAAGCAAACATTAGGTATTTCTAGTCAATTTTTTTAGGCTGTTCTACTGACAACACCCTGTTATTGATTGCCTACCATTTTTTCATTAATTGGTCCACTTTTTCTCTTGGGTAATTGGAATATATTGTTTGGCTGGACACCTAACTTAGGTTACTTTGTATTTCTGGTGAAAATTCCCATCAACATAGTAGAAAGACCAAGAAGAAAGTTTTATGTCTACAAACAGAGGTCCATACCCTTCCACAGAGTAGTTCCTTTCTGATGTACTGGGAGTGTGTATTCCTTCTGTTGTCACAGCCTAGGGTAAAGTGTGTGTGCCCAGCAAAGGTTTACAGCCACTAAATCATCAGAAAGCTCCTCACTGCACATGCTGATATCACACATAAAGGAATTTACTTAGATGTTCCCTAATTGTTCTTTTTTCCTTCATTTTTTATTTGAAACCACAACACTTTCTGCACAGTCAAAAACTAGCGTTTAAGAGTATTAGAATTAAGATGATGCAGCCTTAATGATAAATCTGTAGGAGCATCTATTACTCTTGAAAGCCATTGAACCTCACAAGAAAACACTGCAAAAAAACCTGCAGGATGATAATTATGTCATGACCCTGTCCCTCCTTTCTTTAAACTTATGCTAGTCACATTTCTCATTATTCCTTATAAATAACTTTAGTTTAAAAGTGTAAAAAATTTAATTAAAAACCCATGCTATCACTCTTCCAGCCTATTCTGTCTAACTATAGGCCCTGCTTGTGAATGAAGCCCCCTTCATTCCCATGTAAATGAAGACAGGATCACATAATGAAACAGATCTTCCAGTTCAGAGTTTAATAGAAATGAGAGGGAGATAGAAGGTCTTGGTTAGCAACAGCTTCAGTAAACCAAAGTAGTATTTGGGGCCTTTTTCCTATGCTGCTCAAACCTGAGGCACTGAATTCCCATTATCTTCTTTCTTCTTATATAGAATTAAGCAGCTCCAAAGCTTCTTTTTGTACCTGAAAGAAATAAATGTAACACAACAGTCCCAGGTAGTTACAGGCTGTTCTAGCAAAACTTCCCTCACAAGCACCCAAATATTTTACTGCAGTTGTGTAAATTCAGAACAGTGCTAGGACAACTAATTTTTCTTCTGTAGTTTAAGATACTCAATACCTGATATATGAACAGGAATAAAACAACAAAGCCAGTGTCTTCAGTGTAATTCACTTACTACATAAATGAAGTTTGTGTTGAATACAGATACTAGTTCTTGATTTGCTGCAGTGCAATAGTAGCATGCAAGAAGTTGTCCTACCTCTGACCATACCCAACTGAGGGTTTTCAACACTCTAGATAGTGACTAAGGAGCATGAGACCCTTTCTGAGGCTCTGTTGGTCTAAGTTTTCTGGTTAAAACCTAATAAAATTTTAATATGATCTCTAACATTCATATTAAAACACCCCCAAACAATAAACCAAACAAAACAGCAAAAAAATCTCAACATCCTCTCCCTCCTCAAACCACAAAAAACCTCCAACTCAACAAACTTCTGGTAATTGCACAGCAAGCCATGACACACTTATCAGTGTAAGCCAGATACCTCTGAGTATCTGCAGTAATGAAAGTCTAGAAAACCTAGTTATGCTGAGACAAGAATTCAAATGTCGTTGCACAGGCCAGTTTCCTTCATAGTAGACTATCAAGTCTAGTTCCAATGAATTTTGCATTTTACACATTCACCCAGAGAATGGGGCGAATGCCACCTTTCTCAGTTCAGCAGCTCTGCACCCCTCTAAGAGATTAGGAAACAGATGTACCAGGAGGCCACAAGCAGCTGAAGCAGATCAGGGGTTTAACAACTTGGCTACTGCACAGAATTCATTCCTGACTATACTTTTTGTATGGTTCCCAAGGCAAGACAAGTTTTTGGGATCACCGGTTTCATGTGTGCCTCCAGCTACTAGTAACTGTCAGAAGAACTGACCGATTTCTCACACACCTGACACCATGACTCCTTTAGGTTATTAAATTCCTAAACACTGTGCAAGACCCGTAATTCCACTGAAAGATGTTACTAAAGGAACTCACTTTTGGAAAAAAACACTTTGAGTCTTACTAGCAAATCTACAGAGGGATTCTGAAACACTGCCTCAGTAGTGCTTTTTCTGAGGTGTGAAATGCAAAATCCTACCAAAGTGTTTCTTTCTTTGGACATTCAGAGTATATGGACATTCAGGATATGCATCTCAACTGCAGCTTAATGCTAAATGAAATAGAGGTCAATCAACCGTAAGAAAAATCAAATGGAAATGAGGCTTTGTTAGTCCTGATGCTAACAGGATTGTTTTTGAAAGGTAATTGCAATTGCTTTGGTTTATACTGAATGCTTTATCAGTATGAACAAGTCCAATGGATTACCTCTCCTGGAAGTACTCTGAATGTTTAGGTAGGAAGCAGATGCCTACCCTCCAAACCAGAATCCTGCAAGGTTTCAAAGGTTAATTAGGTGACTCATGTCAATCTAGCACTGGAGATTTGCTGTATATTACTTTAATTTGTCTTATTCAGATTATCTGAATCTCTCCCTAGGGGCCTGGAAAGGACTGCAATGTCAAGGTCTTGGTACATCTGGGTTGTTTTCTTCTTTGTGTTCACATGATTGTGAGCTATTCCAAAATGTAATTCCTACCTTACCCATTTCAGGCATTTGAAAGGTGAATCTGTGTTCACAGAGAAACAGGTTAGTGCAGGTGCCTGCCTGAACTTCAGCAACACAGCTAAGGCTTGTTGGTTAGCCTATGAAAGTGTCATGAAGAAGAAAGGGTAACAGTTCTCCGCTATGAATAAAATAGAGTTTTTCAGAGATGGCTAATTACGTACTAGAATTCTTTGGTGTTAATGTGATTCTGAATTAAAGATGCTGAACTACAACTTCCCCTTAGTTAATTTTATAAAACATTCCACTGCCTCATATGATGTCATACATGTTGGATACAATATATGACCGTACTATTACAGTTCTTAACTACCTGTTTGTCCTCCTCTGTCTGTGCAGGATACTCCTTTGCTTTGCTTAACCACAGAAGAGCCATCTTCTTATTGTTTAACTTCAAGTATGTTTTCCCCAAAAAGAGCAAATTTTTGCTGTAGAAATTTGGATCAGCTGCATAGAGACAGGAGAAAAGCTTTAGATGAGAATTAGCAGCATACTATACTTTGGTACTATACTTTGATACCTGTTTCAGAAAACAGTTTGGCTTTGGATCAGAAGGAAGCCAATAAAAAACTTGCACTTGCTAGGTTTTTGTCTCATAAACAATTATATTAACTAGCAGCTTTCTAGTTAATATACTAAATGACACTAGATTCCACACAAAGAGCAAAGCAGTGAGCTTAATGCATAACAGCTTTGCTTTGCAGGTTTTGGGCTTTTCTGGGCCTGGTAGGTACAACATGCAATGCAACCAGCTTAGCAGGTATAGGCAGGGGGAAATAGGGCACATTTCCTAGCACATACAGATAACAGCTTAGTTTTTGGGGCACAGAAGAAAACAAAACGATTTGCATCCACACTAAACATATTTTAAGGAGAGATTTAAACCTTGCTTTTATTAAACATCATTCATTATTAAAGACAAATCTTGCCTGCTGTTCCTACTTATAGCACAGGCTTTCTCTATTGCTGGATTTAAGGTCAGGTTTCAAAACATATGAAGGTGTTTTGGAGACAAATTTTGAGATGAAGTTCACTGTTCCAGTTCACAGGTGCATTACTTGACACTTAGGAAGACACACTATGAGCCTTTCCTCTAATCTTCAATAATTTAACTAAGTACAAATCTTTCATAGAACACTGTCTTCCCTTTATCTTTCAGCTGGTCAGTTTTTCTTACGGCTTCAATCCTGGAGAAACAACATGTTCATATTTTATTTTATATCATGTGGAGAGTTTAACTGTCAGATTGGCACTCTGCTCATAATACCTTCTGAAATAATAAAAAGTCTGCTTTTTCTGTTTTCTATTTAAAGTACAGAGGACTTTTGAACACTAAGAAAATTCTGAAAAAGTAGCACACAATTCCCTTTTTTATTTCTTCTGCTTCCCTGTGCTCCTGTTGAATTCCTTAGGGAAGAGTACTTTATTCTCAGGACAGTAAAAATTTCACTTTAGTATTTATTCTCAAAAAATCTTCACTTTACACTGTAAGTGATGTACACAAGGTGTGTAACATACTTAAAAGTATGTTACACACTTACTAAAGTGTCTCTGATAAAATGTTGCAATGTAACAGCCCAGTGCCCCGACTGTCAAACTACATTTATCAGCTGATCATATGCTACTGTTTTGGGTTTGGTGGCTACAGTTATTAAAGTAATACTGATAGCTAGAGGTTTACTGCAGGTCAAAAAATATTTTCAGTCAGAACAAGCCACAAGTCTTACCTTCTTCTGCCATGTGAAAGTAACGAAGAGCCTGTAAAAGACAAAGTTGCATTCTTTAAAGTGGAGAATAAATTCAGCACAAGAGTCAACCTAAAGCCTTATGCACATCCTTGAAGAAGAAGTTCCTGTCCCTGATCTTATTTTTATTAATTCAGCATGCTACTGATGGTTCTCATTCAATGTACAATTAGATTTGACATCATCTCAAAAGAACCCAACTATCCCCCTACCACTTCTTCCCTAAGTATAGTACCTCCTATTTGTTCCTACCAAACTGGATTGTGTTTTTCCAATTCAACTTGTCAACATAAATTTTGAATTTCATATGTACTATCCAGCAAATCTGGAGTTTTCCCCATCCGTTTCTCATGTATAAATTTAATAGATGAAACAAATCTTATGATTTGGGTCATTAATAAATATTTGAGAGAACTGACTCCCACAGAGCACCAGTTAGTAACCTCTTAAATGAGGATAAACATCTATGATATCTACACATTTTCAACAAGTTTCCCATCCAGCACATAAGAAATTTCAGTCCATCTCTACAGGAAAAAGCTCTCAGAGAACTTGAAAGTGTGGATGTATTTACAAAATAGATATTGTACTGAAACTGCAGAAATAACAGTATAGGTTTGCTTCAGCGAGTTTAAGTGCTACAGAACTTAATACCACTGAATTATTCCCGCAGTATTTGAAATTCTGGCTGACACTTTGTATCCTTCTGAGAGTGTTTTTTCAGCAACACTTACAAGCTTGACATTCCATTAAAAATCAGCTCTTAAATTGATTTCTGTGTAACAGAAAGCAGCCTGCTACAATTACTTTCTAGTGAGTCCTGCCCCCCACTTTAAAAGAACAAAGCAGTTATTGGTTGCTCTAAACAAAGATTAAAACAGCTGCCAAACTTTTCTATTACTAATTTATTTGTCAAGCTTCTATATATGTATGGGTATTTAAATAAGATGCACACTGGTTTAGACACACACAGTTTCAGACGCACTATTTTAAAGGATAAACATCTGGATAGTATGTTTTAGGGTGTATGACAGCAGGAATCTTCATAGAAAAGAGGAACAAAAGTACTTTCAACTGACAAAAACCCACACCATATGTGATCAGAGAATGAAAGGGTATTTGTTCATCTTAAGGAACAAAGCAAGCTGTTGCTTTTTGCATTTTGTATAAGGGGACAAATTCTGTTAGAACTAGCAAATAAGTACATGGCATAACACCACCATATAAATCATCAGCACTGGACTAGTACAGACAGTTATCTGCAACAGAGCACAACAGTAAATACAAACTAAGTTACATATAGTTTATTGTTTTCTTATGCAAAAACTACATGAAATAATTTACACTATTCTGTGTGTGCTACAGCTGAAGAAAATTAAATGTTTTTATGTTTTTAAATACACCTCACTCTCCTGTTATATTCTCATTTTATTATTGACAGTTGTAAACTCAGAAGTCCATGCTTATTCCATAATCAGAGTCAGCTTTGTCAGGAAAATAAGTAAAAAGTGTATCATCAGCTTTGTGGGGGGAATAATAATCTGTGAAATATTTTCATACTTACCTCTTGAAATGTGGAGGTTGGTGGTGTGGCAAAGAGCGTTGCAGCTATTTTTCTTTGGTACCATGGCATCTCAGCAAAGGAGTAACACCTGAAGCAAAAAGAACATTCTTTACATTTCTCTGGTTTTCGAGAAACAGTCTCATAACTGTTGTTGGACATAAGAACTGGATGTTGTAATTGTTGATTCCAAGAGTCAAAACTACAGACACACTGCAAGTTCTACAAGCGTGTTCGTATATCTGTAAAAGAAAATAGCAAGATGTCTGAAGCTGCTACTAAAGAAGTTTTGGTGTGTGTTTTACTGGGAACTAACTACATTAGCTAAAACTGGGACAATTACTAAGCATGAGACAGATTTTGAGCTTGAATGATTTTAATGATTTATATGTATTTTGTTCTAATGTATTTGCAAAAACAGCACAACTGAGTAATGTCATTGCCTTACCTCAACACTACTTTGCTTTTCTCAATTATTAATATAAAGTAGATCTGCAGTACATTCCTGAGACTCTGATCTATAAGAATGAAAATAAATTCAAGAATCAAACCACTGTGTTCTAGGCTAAGCCATGTTATGCTGTTTTTTCTATCTACTAAATAACATACATAATCAGTCAGTCACCTATCTTATTGGTGCTGGATGGATTAAACATTTTTATTGAAGCATTTCAAGTGCACAGAACATTCTGGGTGCAAACATTAAACAATGCTATTCACTTTAACAGCCTCCCACAATGAGATCACAATTGTTATTCACTGTGTAAAATAGAGTATCCTAGAGGAGGTGAAAAATTAGTAACTGTAAATGTTTGGAGGAGAGGGGGGCAAGACATGTAATACACAGCTGAAGTTGAAATTCTGTCATTAGATGTGCCTTATGAGACAGAGATTCAGTCCAGGACAGATTGGAAAGAGAAAAGAGAAAAACACTCAAGAACCAGCTGATACTAAATGTGGCTCTGGAATTCAGTAATGAGTATGTTTAAATATATTTTAGAGCCAAAAGCACTATTAATCTAACATTTTGAATCATCTTTTCTAATTTTCCTTAGGAACAATATCTTAAGTGCTTTCCAAAACAAGCTTCCGATCTCAAAACGGACTTTGAGGCTTAGTCAGTTGGTTGCATATACTTCTGCTTAAAAATCTGGACTATTGCAATTTTTAGATCATGTGGGAATGAATGGTGGATGCTGAAAAAACAAAGTTTCTGAACTAGTAAAAAGCTCTGGAGCAGTAGATTATAGTTTTCTTTGATACTCAGGATCCAAAAAAACCCACAGAAAAATTGACAGTGGGTTTTAATATTTTTTTAAGCTGAAAATGCATTGCCTTTATTTTCAATCTCTCAATCTTACAATAGAGATCTCCAGTAAAACAATGTAACACCTTTATTTTTTTTCAAATAACCAAAAATGCTGTCTGGAGTCTCTCACTAAGCCATAAATGATATTGCTTTCCATCACACCACTTGCATAGAATACTCTGGTTAGTCTGGAAAGTTCTATTTCCAGTCCATTTGCCTGCTATGTAACAGTAATTCTTAGTATCATTTTCATTGAGCAGTAAATTCAATTTCAATGATTTTTGGTTAATACTTATGCATTTATAAGCTCCCTTCATTTAATGTAACTTTTAAAATACTATATCCTGACAGATAGTAACAAATATTTTAGGAATCCATCTCATTTTTGATAGCATTTCATGGAATGTATTAAGTTCCAGCCATCACTGAAATTCAGTGTACGTCACTGCTGAGTTTTGACTACATTCATACTTAACAACAAAATGAGCTACTACTTGCTATCACTGATACCCACTATGGATTCTATGAAGCAAACTTAACATCTGCAAAAAGGAGTTTTTAATAGTTCTGTACAAAAAAAATTAACAATTATTTTTCATCTTTTTCAACTGTGTAAGAATTAATAGCTGGACTTTTTCAAGGCATGACGGCCTATATCTGTTCAGTACGTTTTCAAGCTTGCATCAATTACAAGTACATTCTAAATTACTCCATGCAGTTCTGCAATTCATGTAAGATATTTTATACTCTTGCGTTTTTCTGTGCCATGTGCTAACTTTAGTTTGAAAATACATCTTACCAAATCCCTATAAGATGAATTGTTGTAGCATCTTTTGGATTCAGTTCAATGGCTCTCTGGTGCAGGGAGAAAAAAATAACACAATATGTAAAGAAGTTGTTCTGACATATGGATTAAAACACATTTAAAAACAGACTTGTTATCCTGCTGTTAATTAAACCAGACTGTGGTATGTAGAATTTCAAGGCAATACACTATTCAGTGCACAACTTAGCTCACGTCCAAAAATCTGATGACACTGACAGATATCTAAGCACTTCTCTTTAGTAGGTTATTAAAAGTTGCATTTGAGACTTGGCATGTTCAGATTTTGATATAATCTCTGGTGATATAATAGTTCTTTATCTTCTCCAGTATTTGCCCTTTACTGTTACATAATCCACAGTTAAAAGGAGAGCCACACTGCCATTTCTCAATATCACAGTTACAACTGATCTAGTCCTAAGAGGTGTCTAAAGCACTTCAGCTATTTCAGGACTCCTTTCTAAAGTGACTTAGTTTACTGCAGGAGAGAATTTGTACTCCTTGTTTATGGGGCATTTCCGGAGCATATGTCACAGTAACCCAAAAAACAAAGTGCTACTAGGAAGCCTGAACAGAAGTATGCTTTCAAAATTTCACCAAAAATTAGTTACCAGCTGTCACACAATTCTACATACTGGATGCATGAATCTTGTCATATGCAAAAAAACTGCATTACCTGGAAATGCTCTTTGATGATAATAGCATTTCCAATTTTCGTCTTGATTCCTTCATAGTCTCCAACATCACTGAGGCAAATTCCATACCACTGTATAGAAAACAAAAATAAAACATTTAATACAGCACTATATTAGCACTACATTTTAACCAGAACAGCTGCCACCACAAACAACAACAAGCAATAAGTATTTGTTGTGATCAGCTCAATCAACATCAGAGCAAGCTGCTGGTCTGCATGTGTAAAGGGAATCAATATCCTCTTCTGATCCAAGACACCAAGGCAACTACATTTTGCAACCTCTTTGCCTGTGAGAAAAGCAGCACAAAAAAAAAAAAAAAGGCAGAATGCAGCCAGGACTGAAACATTTCCAGTTAAACTCTACAGAGCCTAGAAAAGGCAAAAGGCATGTTGGATGTGGGATGTACAACAGTTTTAAGGCTACATCGGGGCAGGAGAAGCTGTTTACATCAGCTGTAATCACAGTCACTTTTTTCCACAGTCCTTCACACGCTGAATGTTTCTGTTTTCCTAGAGAAAGTTTACCTGCAAAAGTCTGAACTCAGATCTTCCAAAAATGTTAGGAAGAACTAGAAGTCTCATTCATTCTCAACTGCAAATTTAAATTATGCTGAAATTTCCTAAAACAGCACAGTAACATTTGTTCTGTTTTCTGTAAGCAGAAATGAACAAACAAGATTTCAGTCATTTTGCATGGCTCACCTTGTGTGCTGCAAAATTGGATTCATTTTTTTCAAGTGCCTTTTTTGCATACTCAAGGGAGTCGTATGTCAGTTGCCTCTTGTCCTCTGCAGAAGTACTACCAAGCTGAGCCAGATCCCGTGATGAGCGTGCCAGCCGCCATAACAACTCTGCATCATCGCTGGTTAGGAACAGAAACACTGATGTTTTAAAGCACTCAGGGAAACAAAGCAAAAAGGAGTCTTTTAAAGTGTATCTCAAGTGGGTGACAGGACAACAGAGAATCCATCTGTCATGTTATGCACACCCCCAAGGTAACAAACAGCAAATGAAAGCCCACTATTACAGATTGTCTGACAATACCTTTGTTCTGCCATTCTGGTCTGCAGAGCAAACACATCTGCAGGAAAGGTTTTTGTTTTCTCAAAAAAAAGATACAGATTTAAGAAACTCCAATAGTACCACTCAAAACACCAGAAGACCAGAAGGAAAAGGAGGGTTATTCTGTTCTGAGCTAGATGGTATTTTTTCCAGCACTCTGCTGATTTGTATTGATGTTTACTTGGAATACTTAAATCAATAGTACTTAAATTATTCAATTCTTCTTAGAAAAACAGTGAAGAAACCCACAGATTAGCTGTACCACCAGCACATGAACCTGTATGTTTATGTATTTATTTACATCACTTTATCAAATGGTGTATTGTAGGTTACCATCCAAGCTTCAGGATATTACGTTTTATTTTGTTAACATATTGCTTTGGAACACTGCTTACACACCATTATACTTTAGATAAGAACCACTGGGTTACTAATTTAATACTTTAGAGTCTTTTAGAATTTTGCAGTGTATTTTAAGGGATTCTTAGAGTAACAAACAAACAACCATGACTGAAAAACTTGAGGGTTAACCCTCACCTTCTACAACTATCAGTTCTTTCTTCATTCATTTTTCCATTGGATGAAAAAGATCACAAGTCCTTCTTTCCTACTTACATAAGGGTGAAAAATAGGCTCTCCAGCATTCCACAGTGAGAATATTAGTTGAAAAATTGATACAGAAGAGCACAGAAAAGAAGCCACAGTAATGTCCCAAGGCAATGAAGTACCTATTTTTATGCTGAACCAGCAACCGATACAGCTTTTCAGTTTCTCCACTCCCATACAGGTAGTCTGCTTGTTCTATCACATCTTCCACTTATGAAGGAATTAACATTGTGGAAACAGAAGAACAAACTATAGTTAATTAATTAAGACATTATCACCAAAACCAAAACATTTTAGTCCAAGACAACCTAGCTGAAAATAATGTTGATGATTTTTAGGCCATCATTTCAAACTTACAAGCCCAGCAGGACTGAGCAAGCAACATGTACAACGGATAATGAGGATGATAATGGTGCCTCCCCAGTGAAATTACAACAGCTTTCAGCAAGACAGCTTTGGTTGCTGGACAGATTGAACATTCCAAGGTGTCCTTCTCAGTGCATCAGACTACTAGAAGTAACTTATTTTTTTAACTTGTGAAAATGGCAGAAAAGAAAAAAAAAAAGTATGGAAAATGGACCTGGAGAGCAAGTACAGTAGGGAGCTGAGAGTAACAAAGCCCCTTCATTAGTATATGTAGAGAATTTAAATCATACAATAGCAATGAAAAAACCCTCAACTTATAAAAATATTCTTTGTTCTCAATATGGCTCCAGTTTTGCCAGAACATTGCTGCAGTTTGAGTGGGTCCCATTATTTACTCACAAGCCAAAACATTGCTTCAAGGTTTTCTGACTGAAGTCCTCAGGATTTTCCCAAATACAACCCTCAAAAATAAAATTAATCTACCAAAACTCTAACAAAACTGTGTTCAAGATACTAATAGCAAAAAATATTTTGAAAATCAGAATTAACTTTCTAGTATATTAATTTATGAACTAAGTACCATTATTTTTATGATACTATCTTTTTCTAGAAAATACTCTGAAACGCAACAGTGGTGGAGGAATATAATTTCCACAACTGGAGGAACATAATAATATATAAATAAATCTAGTACTTGGAACAGCATACAGGAAACAGAACCATCAAACACCCACACTATAGAGGATTATAGCAGGAAAAAAAATGGAATTAGAAGGAAAAATACCCAAAGGAAAGCAGATGGGTAATTTCGTTGACATATGTAACTGTACAGGAAAAGAACAAACTTCAAGTTTACTCTTCTGGCAACATTAAAGCATTTAAAAATTATCTTTTAAGTCAAAAGCCTTGTCTAATTTTTTACAGGCCTTCTACCTATGCTTATTGTCTCTTGGTATTACTCCTGGGTCAATGATCAAACTTAGAAGTCAAAACATAAGCTCTAACCCCTTTCATAAAAATTAATCATGTTTATAAGGTTTCCTTTTTCAAGTTACCTACTAAATATGGTAGCCACATTTAAAGTCAACACAGTTTTCTTTACAGAAGAAGCAAAACATTAAAGGCTACTGAACAAAAAAGCCTCCTCTTCCTAATTGTGTAATCCTAGAATATAAATCAGTGCATTCTGGATAATTTTTAACCTTGCTGTCTCTATATGTCCTCTTTCAACCCGTTCAAAGATAAGATAATGGTCTCTGTGGACTTTGGATTTTAGGATCCAAAATGAACTTCATGATACATCTTCAGTATGATCTTCACTGAACAGTTATGTTTGCTTGCTGACCTGAACACTACTATCATATCTAATGACTAAATGCTCAGAACTCAAAACTTCTGAAATGCATTTCCCACAAGGTGTTTTATGCAAATTATTATACTTTTATTGGTTTAGAGTATTTTCCAGGTATTTCTATTTTACCCTTATTTTAACCATATTTATGACATGAGTTGTATAGAAAGCCCATCAGCATTGCTTTTCTTGGCAATGTAAATGTCAAATTCACGTGGGAGCACTGAAAAGAGCAAAGGCAACTTAGCAGTGTTATTTATGTTCCTCATGAGAAACGATGAATTCTTCATTCCTCATTATTATTATTTCCTAATTGTGTAATGAGTCGCTATTTCGAATCCACTCACTATTGCTCCTTCTGCTGTAACACATGAAACTGCTCCTTACCCATTCAAAAATTTATTATCTGAATTTTTATTTCTAGCTGCATAAACATCTAGGATGTTCCTCTTTTTGAGACACAGAAAAACAGGTTGCCTAAACTGGCTACTACCTCAACGACACAGTGAGCACACATCCAGTTTAGGCTCGTTCTCCTTTCAGTCAGGCTTACTCTGAAAAGCCTTATTTAGACAGACAAGTTTTAAGTCTGCAACAATATCCCCTTTTAATATATTGTTACTGTCCTTCCCAGTGCGACTATTCTTATTTAAGGATATGAAAAAACATTTTACCACTTGTTAAATTGTTTTTAGTAGGTAAAGCAAGGCTCTGCTTCCCCCTTTTAGTGTTACAGTAATAGCGCTTTGTATGAAATTGAGAAATGTCTTCTATCTCAGTGTTGCTCAACTAAATTAAACAGAAATCAGAGTATTCATACTGAAAACCTGAACTAGCTAAAATTTCTGGAAATAAATTAAGTTTTGGTCTGGATTCCTAACAGACATAACATATCTTTTCAGTAAGAGTTAATTAAAGATTGGGCAACAAATTAGTTATTATCCACCTTGTGCATGTGCTCTATCCCTGACGGGATTAGCTACTAATCTGCTTTGGGTTACACCTGAAATAATCACTTGTTGAAATAATCACCACCCATAAACAATTCAAAAGCATCCTATCACGAAACTACACTGCATACAGTCTTAATGGAAAAAACATCAGAAGCATGACACCATTTTCCTCTACAATTCTGGCACTAAAAATTTCAAGTTTCACATCAGAATAGCCAAAATACTTCAAAATTTGAAAATATTACCTTTGAAGCTTGCATGAACCTCAGCAAGGCCGGAAATCAGCTTATGAGCTTCATAAACCAAAAAGGACCCTGTTGAAAGCACAACCCCCCTCTGCAGGCTTTTTCTAAGCACCTGTGTAGATAGATATTAATGACCATTATCACTCCGAGATAAAAGAAGTTTTTCTTGTCTGTATCACCAGTTATATTTCATATCCTGAGGAGAAAAAAAACAACCCTACTTTTAAATGTTGGAAAAAACTCCACTTCATCAAGCGAGAATTTGAAATATATTCAACAGAAGCTCACGACCACGCCTGAAAACACGAACAGAGCACTAGACTGAAGATAAACCCTAAGTACGGAGCAAACACAAGGTTAGAGGTAAAAATCAAATCCGTACTGCTCAAGCGAGCCCAGGGCTCAGTTTTCGCGCAAACAACCCAGTTTGTTCGCTACGCCCCGCGATGTTGGAGCCTCCACGCGCCTCCCGCATGCCGGCGGAGCGGCTCCGCGGAGGCGAGCGGCTGCCACACCCCGTGGGAATCTGAGAGAATTAGGTTGGAAGAGGCCTTTGAGATCACCGAGTCCAACCTACGACCGAACCCCCACCACGCCAAATACAGCACAACACTAAGCGCCACGTCCAGTCTATTCTTAAACACCTCCAG
>VYXD01005127.1:711913-817192 GCA_013397195.1 Hylia prasina
CGTTTGGAGCTTTAACTTTTAACTTTCTATGTGTATAATCACGGAGGAAAGATGTCTTGAAGTGCATGCAAAACACCAAAAAGCATTAGAAGAAAAAAAATCAGGAAAGATATTCAAGGAGTAAGAGACAGAAGTCATCTTTTTTAAATCTGTCCTGGTTAGGAGGAATGCAGTGGTTTTGCAACAAGTATGTGCTAAATGTCTTAAAATTAATATGTACAGATTCATTATAGGTGACTGTTAAACTAATTTTGGTTCAGCTATTGAAGGCAAAAATCTGTTTCTGGTAGGCTGAATAATTAAGCTATTATTAAATGTCATCTGCCAGAATTCCAAAGTAGCAAAATTGGTACCACAGTGTTTATACAGCCTTCTTTTATGCAGGATGTGGCTCCAGAATTGAATGCTAAAGGGAAGCCGTAGTGTTAGGGATAAAAAACCTAAAATCTCAACTGTACACATGTCTAGGATGGAATTTAATTTTTTTTTTTACCTTAATTTGATTTAGGAACAAATGCTGTCATTTCATGGTTTCCTAAAGGAAATACCTTGAGGGACCAAGTTAAAGAGTAAGATACTTTCTCTTCCTTCCTGTTTATTTTCCTGTGAAAGTCAGGATGCTCTTCCAACATAAGTAATGTATGATCAACTTAGTATTAGTAGATATTAGTTCCTGTTAAACCCAAGAAAATTACTTCTATTCATAGATCACTTAGGCAAAGATTAATACTGGCCCATCTTAGCATGACATTTGAAGGTTATATGACTTGTGCGAGCAAGTAGGCAGGAAATAGAATTGTGGTGTGTTTTTTTATAATCTTAAAGGTCTTTTCCATCAACTCTGTGATTCTGTTTGATTTCTTTGGTTTATTTTTAATACTGCTTTTGCTCAGACATTTTGAAAGGGCGTTATTAAGTGTCTGAAGGATTTATGAATGGAGGAATTTTAGGGCTTGGTTGCTTGATCCAAGCTTCTGTTTAAGGAATAGTCTGCTGATTTGAATCACCTGCTTTGTACTTTGTTCTCTGGTTGAAGGAAAACTATATCCTGTAGATCCATTCCATCTTGTAGATAGATCAAGTGCACTTTCACTCAGCGTTTTATCAAAGGCACAGTTAGGAAGCAGCTGAATTAGTTCTAGTTGTGGCAGTTTGCTTCTGGTACTTGCCCTGCCTGGAAGGGTTGTTATAAATTCCTCGTGGCAGGTGATTAGCATATGTGCATTTATCTGATGGTTCCAGGAATTAACATTTGCACAATTAACATTAACATTGCTGTGTGCCTGTCTTCAGAACTACTGCCTGTGGATATGCAGAGCATGAATGATGCCTCCCAGGTACAGGGAATGCTGAGTGAGAATAGCTGCTGTGATACAGAACTGAAGGGCAGCTGACTGGAGGGCTCTTGGTTTGCGTGCAGGAAGGTTTGAAATACCTCTGGGCTACAATAAAGTGCAATTTTGTGGATGTTGGTTTCAAGGTATTGTTATTATTTATACTGAGATGTGCTGGATCATTGTGGAATACTGATTTGATAACTTTCCATAGTCATCCTTTAGCTGTGTAAGGATGCACAGGCTTGTTAGAGCATGAACAACATTGGGAGCCACTGATTTTGATCGACTTACTCTAATCCACCTTATTGAAAAAAAAAAAAATGAATAGGACAAAACCAGTAATCATATCTTTGTTCTTAAAATCTTAAAGGACTTTTCTTACTGGACTTTTATAATATTTAGTATATATCATTCTCTAATAAAGCTCTGAGTTTCCCTTGAGTAATCTTTACAGTGCTGCTGTCATGGACACATGACAGCAGCACTGTAAACTTGGACAGGTCATTTATTTTAAGAGGAACTGTAATTCCTCAAACCATTTAAAGGTGGAATGCCTTCAAACTTCTTACTTTGATTGATCTATGGGAGTAACAATTGTTGGTTTTAATTTCCTTTCATTTCACATTTTAGTGCTACTGTTGTTGAAGCTTTAGCCTTTTGCTGAGAGGCCTGGAGGCAGACGCTGTGGTAAGTTACTGTAACTCGTTTTTAAGAACTAGTATTTGTAACAGTGAAGAGTTAGAACATCCCTTGAAAGGAACTGTAAAAAGGATTAGTCTAAAGCCTGTGTTCACCTGCATCTTGTTTCTGCAGTAAAATACAGCAAGTTTTAGTGAGATAAAAGTTCTTCTTTCTTATGGGTAATTATGTAGTCAATCAGTCAGTGGCTCTATACAGAGAAATTGCAATGAAGAACACACAGGTACTATTTACATTGCACAGATATTAAAGCATTTAAGATACTATTCACATTGCAGAGTTGACAGATGGTTTTACCTGAAATAATTGGTATGAAGATACTGTGATAAAACATGTAAACATATATGCAAGAAATATGTGTTTTTCTGGTTTGCTGCTGTATGCTTAAAATAATTGAATTTTGATGTCAGGAAAACTGTATTTCTTAATTTTCTTGTTCAAGGCACAGTATTACCTTTTATAGTTTAGCTCACTTGAAACATCAGCTAAAATACTTTTGTGTGAGGAAGATTCTGGGAAGAATCAAGCATTAAAAATGTTCCTAAAGGGCAAACACATGTATACAGGATTAAAAAAAAAAAAAATAAAAAAAAAAAATTTAGAAATAACTATTTTGAAGTAATTTTGTGAGCAGGTGTCCTGGAAGTCAAATTATTATTTTCTTTGCAGTGGATTTTTTTTAAAAATAGAATTCTTTGCAGTGGATTTTTTTTAAAAATAGAATTCTAAACATGTTCTTTGACAATGTAACTTAGTGATAGATCTTTATTTACAGAAACAACCTGCAAATAGTTGCCTGACTTGTAATGCTAGTGTGCTACCCATCCAATAGAGTATCATAAAGCTTGTATAAATAGGTGATTAATTTTCCATACAGAAAACTATTCTTCCCTTCTCATGTATGCATATACCTCAGATTTCTTAAATATTACCTTTTGTTTTTGATTGGCATAATCCCCAGTAAAATGAATGGTGTGGTCCTTAGAGCTTTATCAGCCTAATCTTACTAGTTTAGTTCAGAATGCTCTAATTCCTTCCTGCATACTCAGTAGTGAATATGAGAATCATGGAGCTATTCAGGTTGAAAAACACCTTCAAGATCAAGTGCAGCCTTTCACCTATCACTGTTTCGTGAACTAGACAATAGCACTAAGTGCCACAATGAGATACTTCTTGAACATCTCTGATCATGGTGGCTCTGCTGCCTCACTAGGAGCTCCATTGCAATGCTTATTAACACTTTCCATGAAGAAAATCTGCCTGATGTCCAACCTGAACATTCCCTGGCAGAGCTTAAGGTTATGTCCTGTTGCCTTGTCACTTGTTGGGAGCAGGCCAGCCCCAGCAGGCTACAGCCTCCTTTCAGGGAGTTGTACAGAGCAATAACGTCATCCCTGAGCCTTCTTTTCTCCAGGCTTAAGACCCCCAGCTCCCTCAGCCATTTGACATATGATTTATTCTTTAGACCCTTGACCAGCTCTGTTGCCCTTCTCTGGACATGCTCCAGCACCTCAATGTCCTTCCTGAACTGAGGAGGCCTGAAGTAGACACAAGATTCGAGGTGTGGCCTCACCAGTGCTGAGTGCAGTGGGACAATCATAGCACTTGTCCTGCTGGCCACTCTGGTTTTGCTACAAGCCAGGATACCTTTGGGCTTCTTGGCCATCTGGACACACACTGGATCTTGTTCAGCCAGCTGTTGACCAGCACTCCCAAGTCCTTTTCCACTGGGCAGATTTTCAGCCAGTCTTTACTAGCCTGTGGTGCTGCATGGGGTTATTGTGACCCAAGTGCAGGACACAGTACTTGTGTTAGTGAACCTCATACAACTGGCCTTGGCCCATTGATCCAGCCTGACCCCTCTGCAGAGCCTTCCTGCCTTCTAAGATAGATACAGCTATCACTCAAGAAGTGATAGCTGTATCTGTGCTATTAGAAGATAAAGCTTACACTCAAGGTTTTGTGTGATTCTTCAAATACAGAATGACTCAAACTGCTTCTGGTACTTAGCTTTTCAGCACATCATCTGGGCAATTTTCCCAGCTGTATTGCCTGTAAACAAACAGAGAAGAGGAGCCAGAATTCCAGTTTGGAGTTAGGATTTTTACAGAAGCTGTATTTTGAGGATTTTGTTTTCAAATGCAGTGATGAAATTAGGTTGTAAAACAGTCTTAGCTTTTGTAACCTTGTATGAAATGTCTGTTTCCTGTGAGATGGTCTGTTTCCTTGACAACTGAAGGGTTACCTTTAGATTTAAAAAATGCATATTTATATGCTTGTAGCCCACCAGCAATTGTGTTGTTACCAACCCTATCAGTGAGAAGCAGCAGCCATTTGTCATAACTTCATTGTCAGCTTCTTGCAGCAGACATGGCCTTTTCTACCTTTTTCTGTCTGGCACACAGTCGACAAAAAATGCTTGACTGTATCATTATGGCAAGAAGATTAGCTGATCAGGAATAGACTTTATTTTCAAATTTCTTGTGGCCTTTCTGTGTTCATTTGGGCCCTGAGATATCTAAAAGTTACGGATTTTTGGTCTATTGCCATTAGCAGTTCACAGGAACTAGGAAATGTTCGTTGACAGCAATAATTTCAATCAGAACATGTTTGAGACTTGTGACTAAAGACTGGGACAAACCCACTTAATTAGTTTTTTTCTCCTTTAGTTGGGTATTTCTACTTGTCAGACTGGATACACCTATAATTGGGAACGTGTCATTGTAATGCTCTGCAAGGTTATCTGGGCAAGCCAAGTGTCCTCTGACACTGCAGCAGGGAGAGGATTGCTACAGTCTAGCAGTTCCCAACTGTGCTGTTAGATTATTCTGATAATAGATCTGTTCCTTTCCAGGTGGAATGCCATGTTTGCAGTTTCTGTTGGAAAACAGACAATGACTCAGTTGTTTGATGTGTACCACTTATCTTCATTAGAATCATCACTGTAGTTCAAAGAACATTCTGATCTATAAAACTGCAAGACAAGACTAGTCCTTGAGTTAGATTTTTTTTTTGCTTTGATAATTACAGGTCAAGCAGAAAGACTTGCCATGTTCTTAGTTGATCTAATCGTGCTCTTGAGCAACCTGGACATGGCAGAGGATCCCTTGTGACTGTAGATCTCTGCAGTTCAGATGTACATTATGTATACTAATTTTCAGTCTGTTCCTTTCCAGATTTTTTTTTTTTTAAGCCTGATATGCTTCTGCAATCATAAAAGCTGTTTCAATATAAAGGACACCTGAGCTGTCACCTGCACACATTCTGGTGTGCTTTGCCTCTCTTGTGGTACCCTACATGGAGGGCAATTTGATAGCTTGAGAAAATCAGAGGTTTTCATTAAATGTGACCAATGTGGAGCACAGCTACTTTAATAACACTAACTAATTAAATAACTAAATCTCTTGTTGTGTGTTGTAACTTATGGCAGTTGTGGCTTATCCTACCACAGCCTGAACAATGTGATCTGTCCATGTAAACTTATTCCAGAATTCCAAATGTTCAAGTAATCTGGTATGTATCTAGAATATTTTACATTTGGTTTGTCTACTGGATGTGTTGTAGAATGGTATTTCAAGAGGTAATGCACTAGTGCAGCCATGATTTATTTTCACCATCCTGGGGAGACAGCAATTTGCCAGATTCTGTATTGCATCACGTCCTCAAGAAGAGATTTCTTGCTTACCAGGCAGTGACTGATCCTTGAGAATGTTTGTCATCTTTAGAAACCCTACCATTCACCCCTCAAACCTTGGGAACTTTTCAGCTAACATAGGCTTTTAGAAGTGAGGAGAATTGGGTGGAGCTGGAGTAATTCTTCCTTTCATGCATTTGGGATGACAAGGATTTGTGCAGCATGAGCAGAGCTCCAGCAGATAGTGCTGTTTGAAAGAGTCCTGACTTCACACATGTGAAGCATGTGTGCCCTCTGCAAATTCTATAAGGTGTGCAGTGTTGTAAAAGAAGTATCTCTTGTTTATTTACTAAGTTTCACTGCCTTAAATGCTGCTTTGGGGGAACATTAATGAGACATGACTTTTTCTTGCTTATAAGTATTTTACTAATTTTTAAAGTTTATAATGATACTGAAAATCAGTATAGCTATTTGCAGTAAAATATATCAGTCTTATGGAGAAACATTTTGTTTTAGTAAAATAGCAAATTATTTCTTGAAATGCATTAGTATTACAGACCTCTTCAACCTATTATACAAATACAGATTCCTAATATTCTCAAAACTTCTGAGAAAAATGCCTTGCATTATTTTTCATCTTGAATTTTTCAAAACTGGAATGATAAAGATTAAAGGACCATGTTGTGATTTGTGAAGTTTTGCTCTATATCTGGATTTTGAGTAAATAAATGCCTGTTCTTGTTACAAGTTGTCTTTTATCTAATACGACACAGTTGTTGCATCTCAAATGAGCATTTGAATTTCAGGGAAGGTAATCAGCCTTTTTATTCTTCCCTTCTCTGTTCTAAAGGATTGGATTTGCACAGCACCACTTTCTTAATTTGCTGTTTTCCCACATTAAATGCATAGTTGGAAAGTTGGTGACATAGAGGAGGAGGAGAGGAAGGAACAGAATTGATGTCTTCATGTGAGAAAGTACTTGTGCAAGAAGTGTGAGTACACACACAGACAAAAAGAGGAAAAAGCTGACCATATTTTTAGATTGACTGGATGCTATCCATTTACCAGTGATTTTGGAAATATTATCTTAACAAAAGAAATGAGTGCTTTCAAGGACTCTTAATATTGAGGAGTTTCAGATAAGTTGAAGCAAGAAAATTTTGACTGGTTTGAAAATGCATCTCAGTTTAAGTTTAAATGCAGTTGCGTTTCATGCAAACCCTTTCTGCTTGCTATTGCACCATCAATGGGAGTTAGAGTGTCATTTTGTCAGCAGAAAGTTGTTTTTCTGGAAATGGTGATTAAGGAGTCATGTACTGGTCTGCACTGGATTTTGTGGGAAAGGCACTGACTGTTAATGAGCTTGGTCTGGCAGCCAGGAAAGCAGTAGGGAATGGAAAATACCAGGAAAAAAGGGGCAGACTGCTTTTAAGAGGTATGCTTTCTAAGCCTAAAAACCATTGGTTTAAAAACTATTTTAATTCTTAGACCTTCAGTCTTTTCCCCTCAAGGACAATGAATTAAACTTTACAAAGTCATGGGAACAAAAAAATATTCAAAAAAGAAATCGCATTTAGGTGTTTGGGAGGTGCATGAGGATTTCTATGAATATGACATGCTTCTTAAAATATGTGCATGGATGTTTGAGTGTTTCTTTTACAGATAATTTATATGTACTGCAGTCTCCAAAAGATCCATCACTGATATAGCAAAATGAAGATGAGACAACATGTGAATTATGCTGAGTGGAAGCCTCAGGAAAATTCCCTCAGATCCCACAGTGTTTTCTTTCACCTATTTTCAGTTTGTTCTTTGTCTTGCCTCTGAAAAGTCATTCCTTTGCCTCTGAAAAGTCTTAGGAATGCAGTGAAAGGAAGAGTGCTGGGTTGGGTTAAGTATAGTTTCATGTTCAGATATGAATGTGTATGTTGCTAGTGAGCTGGCCAGATAGAAGCAGATACCTTTCCTTCTGCCTTGTTCTCTTTGGTGTCTCATGCACTTTTAAGATAAATTAATCCAGAGGGATACTTAGTCTAGACTGTGGGTTTACTGGAGAGAAGGCAAACCTGAAATTAAAGAGGCTTGGGAGCTTCCAGGGTAGGCTGCTTATGGAAAGATTTGGAAGTTTTAGGCTCTGAGTCAAGGTCGATTGTACTGTAGAGGTTTACTTCCTCAAGAGTTGTTGGAAATTATCAACTCTATCCTTGAAGTGTATAATTGTGGAGATTTTTTTATTATATGTAGAAAATAATGTGGTGCTCAGATCTTCTTGGGCTTGCAAATGCATCTTATGACAGTGTAGGATTCATAACTGATAATCAAGTTGTTTCTGTAGGTTCATAATATCTGCTGGTCTTAGTGGACATTGTCCAGTGGACAATGATAGAGGTACTTAAAGAGAAAATGTAAGGATGTTTTCAGTTATTTTTTTTTTTTTTTTAAAAAGGGATCTTCAGAAAGAACAGTTCCCCCAATTTCTCAGTTATTACTTGACTGCAAAGTATTTATTTTTATTATTAAATTTCCTAGTTGTTTTTGTAGATTTACTAAAGCAAGATCACCTGTTACCTGCTTAAACACCTTTTCCAATTCTGTCATGCTTAGGGTTTCAGCATTTTGTTACAAAGGTTTGGTAGAGGAGCAGATAATACAATTTGTCTTCTTATTCATGGAATTATTAATAATATCTACATGATAAGATACTGGCATTCATGTGGGCTTTTGGATTTCATTTAAAGTTTCTGAGGTTTTATTGTCAGCAATTCAAACCACTGTGCTTTCTTTGAGGTATGTCCCTTTTTTCATTTGGTTCCTCAAGTATTCTCGGAAACCTGATCTTGTTTTTTATGTGCAGATCCTGAAATTAATTTTTATGGCTGTGTGGAAAAGAGTGTGACAGTAATAATGCTGTAATGTTGGTACATCATAAATTGTAAAATTTGCATTTGTAACCTCAAACCATCACTTTTGACAAGCTAACACTTCTTGTGATCAGTTAGAGTTAACGCATTGTGACCATCCTATTGTTTGCTTTTTTAGTCCATTTTAATTATTATTTCTGTTGCTGCTTTCTAGTGTAACAAATGGCGGCACAGTGTGTGACAAAGGTGGAGCTGACTATTGCCTGCACCAATCTCTTGGATAAAGATGTTGGTTCCAAGTCAGATCCTCTGTGTGTGCTTCTCCAGAACACAAGTGGTCAGCAGTGGTATGAGGTACAGCCTTTTATGCTTCTCACAAATCTTCTAAAAACACATTCTGACTTTGTTGGACCTTCTAAAACACTATAGCATATGGTTTCATTAAAATATTTTAATTTTGTACCAGCACTTTTAAATAGTTTTTGTTAGATTATATCCCTAAAAGTGTAGTGGGTTTGAATTTTTCCCTTAACTAAAAATCAAGCTGTATCAAACCACAACAAATAGTTAGATGGGCAGCACACTAATAATATTTTGCTCTTAATACTTACAACTGTCTGATTTTTAGCCCTATTCCCCAGCCATGTGTGGACCAACAGAAGAAGGCTTCTGAGTGCTTGAATATGCTTTTATAAATACAGTACTCCAAAACCAGGGTCTCATCCTGGATTTGCCAATGCAGGATTTTATGTTGGTCTTCCCTGTGCAGAAATAGGTCCCACCTTGGAGGGAGTGATGAAATGTAGATCAAGTATCCCTAGCTTAGAGCAGTGGATTTTGAAATATAATGTGTATATATAATACAGTATTTTGTAATATAACTCATATTTGACAAAAGGCTTATAAGAAGATACTCCTTTGTACTTTAAGTACTTTTGAATATATTTAATAACAGGGTATTTGATTTGCTTGATTGTTTAGTTTGTGAAATACCAGATAAAGCGGTGTCTTTCTAATTTCAGGTTGATCGCACAGAAAGAGTTAAGAATTGCTTGAACCCAAAGTTTGCCAAGAAATTCTTAATTGATTATTATTTTGAGCTTGTTCAGAAACTTAAGTTTGGAATATATGACATTGATAACAAAACCTATGATCTGAGTGATGATGACTTCTTAGGAGAATTAGAATGTACGCTGGGACAGGTAAGCATAGAATTAAGTTACTGAAAATCATTAGCCACTTTTGCCTAGAATTTAACACTGTCTTCTTGTGTAGTTGGAATACTCTTTTAAGTTGAATAGGATGCCCTTCATTTGTTTTTGCAAGTGTCAGTTCAGTGTACATACATTTTATTTGCAAAAGGTCTTGAGATGATGCCCTGAAATGTGCTCTAGGATGGTGACTGTTGGATTGCTATCTAAAAGTAAGTGGACTGTCAATGAGCACAAAATTGTAGTAATTGCTGTTTATTTACTCTAATATTCTAATTCCTATTTTTATGCTCCCAAAAAAGAGAATCAGTGTAGAACAAGGTGTGAGTGTTCACAAGGGCTGTTATCCTTGTAATCTGATTTCCTCTCAATGCAAGCAATGATCCTAGTTCTGCCAGCTGTAGATTTACGTCTATTTCCCACTCATATTCTGCTATTGATGCTATCCATTGGGCAGCTTCTTTTTCACTTTGAATAGATCCTTACAATGCACTTCTCAGAAGTGTTGTCTTGGGATTTATCCTTCCCTGTGTCTTAAGTATTTTTAAGTGCATTATAAGGATAGAGGCATTGTGAACTGAAATTCAGTGTCAATTAAAAATTAATCATTCATTCTTAAGGTAAAGAAGGACCTGTAGAATGAATAGACACACTTCTGAGGAAGCATTGCCTGAATAGGGTAAAATAAAATCAGCTAGAAATGTGAAGGGGAAAGCTGATGATTTTTTTGAGTGACGTGTTTATAAATCTATTTACTGAATCCATTTATGAAATTTGCCTTGCATGCATTTTAAAGGTATGAAAAACTTAAAGAACAATTTGAATTGGGACCTAAAGTATTATCTTTGTCCATGAATGTGTATCATGTTACTAGAAGACATTTTAATTCCTATTACTCCTGAAGCTCTGCATGTTCATCTGCATATGTACTTTAAAATTTTGAAGTAATAAAGTATTACCTATTTATTTATAGAAGATTATGGGAAGTAAATGTAATGCTGTCATCTTCACAAAAAAATGAAAAATTACTAAAATGAAAATACCTCACTAGCTTCTTTAATTCCTTTGAAAATCTATTAAATTGTGTTAGTAATGCTTGATACTCAAATTTTGTCTTGGCAGATAGTTTCTAGCAGGACTCTAACAAAACCATTAGTACTTAAAAATGGCAAACCTGCTGGAAGAGGAAGCATTACGGTAAGACAGTTAAGAAATAAATGTGTTCAGAGTTCATCCTTAATTGTTTCTGGGTTTTATTTTTAGTTAGTGGCTTGAATGCAGTGAGTCTACTCTATAGTGCTATAAAGCATTTTTTTTTTCTCCAGTAATCTCTCTGGCATCCAATAGCAGCCCACCTTCTGTATGATTAGTCTCATTACATGCATCTTTAGGGCATCCAATGGGCTAGTGTTTGGGGCATATCTTTGTCAGTGCCATCATTTATGGGAAACAGATGGAGTGGAATCCCAATGTCAAATCAAATTGTTCCTCTCCTCCCCTTTCCCTCCCATTTTTAAATGCTTCATTTGTGAGAAAACATTGGGGCTTTTTTAATAAACGTGTCATAGTGATGCTGTGAATATGAGAAAACTGTGTAGTTGTTGAATAAAAACCAGATATTTTGTTTGCCTACCCAGATTACAGCAGAAGAAATAAAGGATAACAGGGTAGTTGTATTGGAATTAGAAGCAAGGAAACTGGACAATAAGGTATTTAAGTGATTGCTGTTTCTTTGATAAAGTAATAAAATCAGAGTCTTGTCAAAGCAGGAAGCATTTGAGTATTCATTCTCATTTTTGCTTAAAAATAAAACCCATAAAGATTTTACTCAGTGAAAAAGAAATTGACTGCAGAATAACTCCATTGACTGTTTTGAAATGAGCTGTATTTTTAAGTAAGATAAACACATTTCAGGGGTAATCCATGAGCAATATGTTCCCATTCGAATGTAAAACCTTCCATTTATTCATAAATAAAAGGGAGTTTTGGTATATCCTTTGGTTTCAATGACTATATAAATGGTTGCCCATTTCCTCTCTGAAGTAAATGCTGAGTATAGGTCTGGCTATAGAGAGACTTGTAAAAACAAAATTAGAAAAATAATAGAAAAATGTTTTTTATTTTTACTTTTTAATTTAATGGTACTTTTCTTGAACTGGATGAAATCCTTAATTTCCTGTCTATCCATTGCAATACTTATTGATATAAGTACTCTTTTGCTTGAGCTGTCAGGTATTTGATATGTGGACATTTTTCTCCTAAATTGAAAGACATTCCTCACTTTCTTTTTCACATTTTGTAATATAATCAGACTTGCATTTCATCATCTAAACCTTTTGTTCTCTGAATTTACTTTTTGTTAATCTAAGTGTATGTTAAGTGGAATTTAATGGTATTCACAGGCTGTTCTGAGATAATTGCATGTTATTTAAATACAGGACTTTTTTGGAAAGTCAGATCCTTATCTGGAATTCCACAAACAGACTGGAGATGGAAACTGGGTGATGGTTCACAGAACAGAGGTAGGATATTTTCAGTTAACAACAGAAAGGTTAAGGTTATTTAATTTCCAGTGTGTCACAGCACTAGGGATAAAATGCCTTACAAAAAAAATTGACTGTCCTGGAGTTGATGTGCGGAATACCTACAAATTTCATCATCTCTTCCACTGACTTTTCTAGAAAATTTCCCTTATTCTCTTTATGCTGATTTTGATATATGCCATTCTATTTGGAAAGAAAACACTTTTTTATTCTTTAACTTTCAGCAATCTAGGAGAATATAAATATTTTGAAAAAGACCTGCATACTCACGCAGGGACATTTGCTCAGTTCTACCCAGTGGTGGAGTAGGACTTGGGCATTCCTGACTCTGCTGTTCTTAGGAAAGTGTCACCTGGCTGTACCCTTTACTAATGAAAGTAATGGTGCTGAATGCTTGCATAGCAAGGGCAAGCCAAGGAGAATGCAGAATGAGGGAAAACATGCTTGAGCAGCAGCAGCCTTTCACCCAGGAGGAAGTGTAGGAGTCCTGTGACAGCAATTGACAGGCTAAAAGTCATTTCAAAATGTGTCAGTGTGGTGGCAGCTCAGGGCCCAGTTAGAGCTGAGGTGCTGTGCCCATAGGAAGTGGTGACTGTATTCATTTTGAAGCATGGATATTGAAGAACTGTAACTCCTTTTTGTCAGACTTACAGTTTCTCTCATGAGGTGGTTCTTCTGCTTAAGGTGCATCTTTTCTATGATGATTTCAGTCATCAACTTCACTAATAAATCCAGAATTTGTTGTTTCAGCGTAGAAGTGTCTGGTGGATTTATGTTACACGTTCAAAAAATCTCTTTTTTTTTTTCTAACTGCTTTTCATATTGATTTTATTTTCCAGAGAGATTTCTTTCTCAGCACTCTTACAGTGTTGGAAGTATTGCTATTGTTAGTGTTATTAATTAAGTAGGGCATGTTATGTGTAGTTTCTTGTACTTTTGTAAGGTCATTATTTGGTGTATCACGTATATTTACAGATAACAGTTGACAAATTTTTGAAATATTGCATTGAAATTCCAATGCAATATTTTTTCCACACATTTTTGATAACTCATGCCTTTATATGTGCATGTATGTATATATGTATGCTTATTAAAAGAAAACAAACAATATCTTATTTATGTAACAATAAAATTAATTATTTGCAGTTTAGTAGCTGAAGGTATAGTAGGTGACAGTGAAGCCTAGCAACATATGGAGCTGAAAGAGACCATCTCTTTTTGAACAAAAACATGACATGTTAAGAGTAGTTTGATTTCTATCCTATGTATTAGGATTTGGAGTGCATTGACAGCAGCAAATTGTTTCTTTGTGCACAAAAATCATGGCATGAACGTATGACTCATTATGATGACTACTTTCCACCCTTGTGAACAGTGATATTCTGCCTTTTTTTTTCCAACAGGTTATTAAAAACAACCTGAATCCTGTTTGGAGGCCCTTTAAAATCTCTCTCAATTCTCTGTGTTACAGTGACATGGATAAGTCAATCAAGGTAATGTATATTAAATGTGTGTATAAATTAATGCATTAAAAGTTAAAATATGTAACAAAAGGAAGATGTGTTATTCCAATTACTGCAGATTTTTTTATTCAAATTTAATTGATAGTATTAGGTTTCATATTTGAAAGGCACAGATACACGTGCATTTTTAGGGGGAACAAAAAGGAAAACACTGCACATTTTTGATGCATTGTGTGGTAGAAGCTGGTCTTTGAAAGTTTGGGAAGCCAGTTGAACACAATTTTGAAGTGTCCAGTGCAGTTTCTAATTTTGATTGTACCGTTCTAGCATGGCAGCAGCCAATACTGGTGGTGTTAAAGATGCTGTACAGTGAAAGAAACATGTTAAAGGCTAGAATATGCTTTGTTCTATGTAATGGGTCTTTTAATAGTTTGTTACTGGTGCAACAGATAGCATTAATGAAATTTTTAATATATAGCCTGAGAAAATAAATTACACTTAATATATTAACTAACAGATGTGGGTCAGATACAGCTTGTGAATACCAGTTTTAGCAACTTTTTCTCTTTATATAAAGCTGAATTTTTTGTCAGCAAGTTAACCAAACCTATGAAGTGATAGTTCTAAAAGGGCTTTAATGTTTTCTCTTTTCCAATTTTATCTTGAATAAATTGTGTTTAACCTCTGAATATGTTTCTTCAGGAATTGCCTTTAGTGGTGAAACTGAAGCTAAACAACTATCAAAATGCCATTTATAATCTATTATGATCATGTTAGAAATCTGGTATTTTAGCATTTGAAAAAGAAACCTGAAAAGCTGAATGCAACAAACTGCTATATTTGATGTTCTTCCTGTGGGAAGGAAAACTTGGAACATGATTTGCATGTCATGGGTATTAGTCACATGACTTGAGGCAGTCCTGGAAAATCCTTAACAGCCACAGGGATCTAGATGTTACCAGCACCTGGATGGATTTAAATGCATAGTTACAGAGGAGACTAATGAACAACTTTACAAGCCCAGAACCTTCTTCCCTTATTGCTTCTATGTTTTTTCCATCTCATTTCTTTCTGCTCCCCTTTTCCCCAAAACAGCTGTGACAGCACTTATATCTCCATATACAATAAATATATTTCTCCTCTTCAGTAAATAGCCACACTGAAGTTATAGAACATTGATCTAAATGTATCTATGAAGAGTTATTCTCTGCTGTCATCATTCTAATAAAGTCTGTTCTTTCAAATCAGAAATGTAGGTTTATGTCCAGAGGAAACAGACTTTACTTGGAACAGTTGTAGACTTGCAGACAGGCAGTTTGATAATGCCTTAACTTAGAAATGCAGGACCTATCACTTCAAACATTAAAATGTAGGCAGAATTGTATTATGGAATGTTATTGAAGGATTAAACAATGCCTTTAACACTTTTATATGCACACAGTTGCATGTGTAATGGGCTGTTTTTCATAGTAAGTAAACCCAGCAATTTTTCTATGAGTGGTTTTTCACCTCTTTAATGGCTTGGTTTGTGTATGCCCAGCAGTGCACAAACCAAGTTGATCCTTTATCTTCTGGATTCATGGTTATGTTCTATGTGAGTGTGTTTGCAGTCAGTGAAGTTTTCCTGTGTCGCAAATGTGAACTTTTCATCTGAAGCAGGCATGCCTATTTCTGCTGGGAAAAATGTTAAATCACATTATTCCCAACTGCTATTGCGTGTCCAAGAGGGCATATATGGAAAAAAAGGAAATGCTTCTCTCTTGTCTGGAATAAATACTAAAAATTGGCTTAAATGGGTCAAACAAGTCAAGCAAGACAAATTTTTATGCCTTTGAAATAAAAAAGAAATACATCTACTAACTATGCTAACAGGTATCAAAACTATTGTGTCAGGAAATATGTTCAGTTTTAAATTTCTGCTGCTGAGGCATTTGGTTGAGTATTTGATTGACATAATTTATGGCAGTCAGAAGAATTTACATAGCATCTGCCATGAACATTAATTAACCTGTTGGTTTTTTGCTGCTTGCATGATTTAAGCTTCTGCTCAGTGCATGTGCGTGCATTTTTAAATTTATTAGTGAATTCAAAATGTACTGCAAACTGCAAGATAGAGGTATTTTCTGTGCAGTAGAGCTCCCAATCCACATCATGGTTTGTACTTCAACATTCATACTTGTTTTCAGAAACCTAATTTCTTCCAGGAGCTCGAGTGTATGTTGAAGTTGTTTGTTTTGCTTTTTTATTTCTAACTAAAATGCTCAAGATAATCAGATAAATTGATTCTTGAATATAAGTTATAATATTTTTAGACTTGGAACATGGACATGCAAATAGCTGTTCTATTTAAGCCATACATTTGATGTATGATGTATGTACAAATGTTCATTTTAAGCTCTGAACATTTTTCTTGAAGTTTGCATTTTAATTGCAAGTAATGTGGGGTACCTATTTGACTCTTGATTATTGTTGTTTCTATTATTGTTTCTATTTATCATGATCATTACTAAATGACTTTGGTATGTTTTTATGTGACTTGATTAAGTTAGCTATCATGTCTGTGTTGCTGAACTGAAATAAAATATCAGAAGTGGATGCAATTAGCATAAGCTTTTATAGATAAATAACCATTTTTTTAATATAGAAATGCAGTTTGGTCACACTTTCAAAGAGGAAAAAAAAAGGTGGTTTTCATTCCTGCCTTCTTTGGTAGATTGGACTGTTAAAAGGGTACATTGATTAAATAATAAAGCTTATCATGAAACACTCACTGCAGGAAAAGAGATTTTTAGTTGACATTCAGATCCATGAAATGTGGATCATAATTTAACAGGTCCACTGCTTAAATTTGCTTATCTTAAAAAACCAAAAAATTAAATATTGTTTCTAGCTTTAGGGCTGAACCTTCATATGCTTATGAATTCCGTGTTATTTTTAGGATTAATGAAGTGCTATAAAATAATTTCTAAGACACTCGTGATTGCTTCCTGCAGCATTTCACCATCCTACCATGCTGCAACAATAAGTGAATTATCAAGTTTTTAGCTGGATGTTCAGATTCATGATGAATGTAAAAAACCCTACATTGTTTTCCTACTCTTCCCAACACCCCATCACTCTGAAAGCATAGTTCAATATAATTGATGATACTTGCTCCTGTAAGACCTGACACTACTTAGTATTCTCGTCTCTCCTTCACTTGAGTGGAAGATGGGATTCGAAACGGAGTGTATTGGCTTCTACCCAATCTTAATCTGTTTTAAGTGTGACCCTATGCAGTTCTAAGCTTTCAATGCAAGAAAACCTCTGTGATATAGAAGATACAGGAATGTTTGCGATGTTCAGGTTTGCCATTTCAGCGTTTATTGTTTTTGTAGGGCCATTTCTGTTGCTAACACTAAATGCTGCATTTTAGGTTGAGTGCTATGACTATGATAGTGATGGGTCTCATGATCTCATAGGAAGTTTTCAAACGACAATGTCAAAACTGAAGGAAGCGTCTCGGTCATCACCTGTAAGTGTTACACAGTCTAAGCTGCCTGTGTGTTCTTGATAAGCTGTTTTATTCATATTGGAGCAAAACCTAGGTCACCTGGCCTCAGGTGACCTCCAAGTTGTGTTAGGCTACACCTTGCCATTGCTATTGTAGTTGAGGCTGAAACAGCATTTACACATTGTACATTCTTTTTCCTAGGATTAATGCCTTAGTTGCAGTTTTTATTATTAGGTATCTAATGCCCCACCATCAGCACAAAAAAAATCACTAACCATAAAAATATAGAAATAAAAACCTCTGGATTGTCAGAAGACAGAATGCAGCACAAATTTAACTGCAGGCCAAAGCTTGTAGTATTTTTTCCAAGTATTATTTAATCCCTTCTTTTAAAATGTGGAACCTATTAACTATTATGTATACTTTAGTGAGTATGAGAAAATTCACTATTTACACCAGTGCACAAAAATGCAGCTGTGTTACATTAGGTGACTTTTTCTAAAGTGATATTACCCTTCCTGATCTTATGAACTATAACAGTTTCCAAACCTTTTGACAGGCGGGATGTACATGTAGAAAACAAAAGTTGACATAGCAAACAGAAGATAAAAGTATTTGTTTTAGCAAGATATTTTACCATACTTTCCTTTAGTCCTGTAAAACCTCCAGAACTATTTCTGCATTAAAAATACTGGCATCTATATATAAGTGCGTGCTTGTACTTTTCTAATATTTTGAGTGTTGTGTTTATACTAAATAATAAAAATAATAATTCCAGCCACAGCTGCTGGAAACACTGATGCTTTGTTTGAATGGCTATGTCTTTACCAAAAAGAAAGTTGTTAGGAGAATCCTCATAGGGAGAATGGTACAGATTTTCTTTCTTTGAAATACAATTGTCAAAACAAATGTGTTTGTAGCCTTTTGGGTAAGAGAGGATTTCTGTCTTGAGAATGGGGTTTTTTGTGATATTGTTTGTTTTCTTGCTGATAGTGGGCAGGCTGGGTTTAATTTTGCTGGATTATGAAATTAACTTCATTTTTAATATAAGCCCAAAATATCAGTCCTGAAATAAAGGACTATTAAAGTTGTTGCATAAATTCTATTACAATATTTTTGTTGGATTTGTTTGCATTCATACAGGTTGAATTTGAGTGCATCAATGAAAAGAAAAGACAGAAAAAAAAGAACTATAAAAACTCTGGCATTGTGAGCGTTAAGCACTGTGAGGTCAGTAATACATTCTGGCATGATTCTGGTTTTAAGTGTTGAGGCTTAACAACTCTCATTTAGTATATCTTCATCTTCAAACTATAAGAGACTTTAAAATGCTTGAAAGTTCCAGACACAGTAAATATATAAGGGACTCTGATTCATATAAGGAGACAAATTGAGGGCTGAATCACATCTCTATCTGTCCTCCCGTCTCTTCACTTTCTGTTGAAGACAAAGATCACTTACCAGTTTAAGTCATTTCTGAACCACTGCATTACCCAATTCACTGTTTTATGGCAAAGTAAAAACCTCTGTCATAATGTGTTATTTTATAAATGGAAGTTGTTTTGGAACTGCTATGGTGTTTGTCTGTAGTTTGCTTAAAGACCTGATTCTGATACACTGAGTATATGGTGGCATATGTTGCAAATATCCTCCTTGCAGTGGGTGGGTGGGATAGCTATAGGGCAAAACTAGTGCCTTTCATGAGTGAAGACAACATACCTGGAGCCTCAGAAGCTGCTATAATATTAGCTGGGTTTTTTCCCAATAAAAAAACCCGAAAATTTCTGTCTTCTATTTTTAGATCATTGTTGAATGCACATTCCTTGATTACATCATGGGTGGGTGTCAGCTGAATTTCACTGTAAGTTAAACCATTTATATGAATACTTTTTGAGTTTTGAAACAAACTGAAGTATAAAATTGATTGGCTATGTGCTTTATTTGATTATTGTATTTTTTTTTCTTGTCGACTTCGTTTTTGTTGTTTAGCATGGAGAAGGAAGCTATTTTGCCAGAGTGCTTCTGGTCGGATTAGAAATAAATAGTCTTTACTCTTGGTAAAAGGTTCTGAGCCTCTGGTTATGTTCATTAGGAACGAGCTAAGTTGTGTGGACAGAGACCAATGAGAAATTTACAGTTCTTTGAAAGCAACATGCAGAGGCCATCATGTGGGTTAGAACCCTTAATTTTAAGTAATTTGTGGACCAAATGCAGCACAAATAGCAGTAAGATGTCTTCACCTTAGTACCATGCTTCATCACCAAAGCAAAGAACACCTATTGAAGTAAAGAAAGGGCTCTCTAGGCTTCTGTGGAGCCTGGCTAGTTGTACTTCTGAGAAGCAAGGGGGGGGTGTGTGTGGCAACATACAGAATGAAATTAATTTACCAGATTTTGAAGGGCTGCTGTGAATAGTAACTGAAAGTAAACACAGTGAAAATCTGTCAGCATGCCCCGAGAACCTGTAGATGGAAGTGTTCAAGGTCAAGTTGGATGGGGCTTTCAACAACTTGGTCATGTGAAAGCTGTCCCTGCCCGTGGCAGGGGGGTTGGAACTAGATGATCTTTAAGGCCTCTTCTTCGCCAAACCATTCTGTGATTCAGATGACAGTAATTTCGGTCCTTCTGGAGAGATACAGAGCTTTTGAGGGTTTTGTAATGACATTGTTTTAAGAGTGTTAATATTTCAAGAAACCTGCATCCAAGTACTGTGCCTGTTAGATTTGTAGATATTCTGTTAACTACTCTTTCATGGTTTTCACTTTGGCTTTGCCAGAGATAAGAAGCACACTTGAACCTTTAAGAGCAATCAGATATAAATACTGTATTTGGCAGGTGGGGATAGATTTCACAGGCTCCAATGGAGACCCTCGCTCTCCGGACTCTCTGCATTACCTCAGCCCTAATGGAGTTAATGAATACCTAACAGCCATTTGGTCTGTCGGGATGGTCATTCAGGATTATGATACGTAAGTGTTAGGTTTTCATTTGGGTCAGTTTTTTAGATACGTATAGACGCTTGTGGTAGTTTTTTAAGCCAGTGCTGGGGATGCCTGCAGATATACTGGAATGAAACTTTTGAGCTAAGTTGTAGAACTGAAAAATAATAATCACTGCATCATCATATAATTATTGCAAGTATAAGTTTGTATGTACTGCAGACAAGCAGGGGTTTTCGTATGTGATGAAAAGAGCAGCATTGGTTTAAATATATGCTTGCATTCTTGCCAGTTCAGTGTTAAAGACTACTTTGGTCCCAGAAACAATTACAGTGGGGAACTTCCATTTAATTTTGCCTCTTAAATAGTATTTTTAGTGATGAAAAGCAGCACTGATAACTAAACTTACTGAACTATGGCAGCTTTTAATTGCAGGCACTGACGTTGTTTTCTTTAAAATTGTTTTTTTTTAGAGATAAGATGTTTCCAGCCTTTGGATTTGGTGCACAAATTCCTCCTTCTTTTCAGGTAATGTAATGCGTAAATGCACTACCCAAGACAGCTGAAAGCACTTGCTTCAGGAGGAGATTGTGTATATAGTTCTGACTATGTCTTCTGTGTCTTCACAGGTGTCTCATGAATTCCCAATAAATTTTAACCCATCAAACCCATTCTGTAGTGGTAAGTCCGAGAAAGTAATATCAGATCCAGAGAGTAAAATGCCTAAGGTGAAGGCATAAAAACACTGGAAAAGTGGTCTGAAGCATGTTGTTCTAATTAAATTATTAGTTTAGTCTGTAGCAGGAAACAATTTTGTAACCAATTTCTTACTTATGAGAAATAGCCTTGCATCTGTCTTCTGTAATGATGTGTGAAAGAGGTGGTTTAAACAGCCAAGGCTCAGGGCTGGGAACCGTTCCCTTGTGTTGTCAAGCCACTTTATTCTACTGTGCTGCTGCTGTGGAGTTGTCTGGTTTGAGTGTGGTGCCGCTAATGCCTGTTCAATAGGGCCTCTGATCACACTACCAACCACACAAGCTGCCAGGTGAAGAGAACTGCTGTAATTCAGTTTCACCCTTGAGCACAGAGTGTTTGGCCTTTTTGTTCACACAAAGCCAGTCATGTTATGCCATGTGCCTGAAGCATTGGTCAAGATGAAAGCCTCCATTGCTCATGAATAATTTATTTTTTTTCCGCCATGGTTAGTTTTGAATCTTTGCATCATCACTTCAAGTAACTGATTTCTACAGCTTTAGGAAAATAAAGTGCTTCAGGATATCCTGATTCTAATATGAAAAAAAATTATCTATTTTTTGTTCTCTAGGGATCCAAGGCATTGTTGATGCATATCGAGCCTGTCTTCCTCAAGTGAAGTTGTATGGACCAACAAATTTTTCTCCAATTATAAATCACGTGGCAAGATTTGCTGCTGCAGCTACTCAACAGCAAACAGCATCTGTAAGTTCTTTGTGGTACTCTGTGTGTTTTTCTTGCTATTTAACTTTCCTTCTGGTTTATAAATACTTCTTTCTCTTTTAAACTTTGAAGTGTATTCATTTGACAGCTGCCCCTTTACCTTGTGAATAAATGCTTGCTCTCCTTAAAAGAAGATAAAAACGAATTGTTTCTTGCAGACTGTACATAACAGTCCTGTCATCAATTAACTAAATAAACTTTTCAGATTTGAAATAGAATCTTAAAAATGCACACCACCTTTATGGTATCTTCTGTTCAAAGCTCTTGCAGTACTATACAGGAATTAAAGTCTAATCTAAGCCTTTATATCTAAGGAAGTGACTTAACCTCAGGTAAGAAAAAAATTAACTAGACCTTGTTTCACAGCAGGTAGCTGGGAGAGAGGATTAACTAAGATAGTGCAGAAGTGGATGGTGTAGCTCCTGACACCTAGTTACCAACACAGATAATTAACTGTACTCTAAAGGTTTGGGTGCTGTATGGGCTGTGCCCTTCTCCGTATTAAAATTGTTTACATGAGTTGTTGACCATATTAAAAATAGTCTGAAGACCAAGTCTTGACTATTCAGTCATGCCAATAATAATTCTTGGAAGTTCAGAAAAGCCTAAATCATTGATGACATCAAATACTGGTGTATTTGATGTCATGTAAAATCAGAAAATAAAATTAGCTATTTTTGCATGTTAAATTATCTGTAGAAACTAATTTGAAAAAGAGCTCTGAATTTTGATATGCCATGAGACTGGTGAGGTTTTGCCTTTCACTAGTAGCTGTAATATATATATATATATATGTTTGTATCTTAGGAAAGGAGCAAACCTCTTGTTAGTTTTGTTTTTGTTTGGGTTTTTTTAACTTTTATTTCATGTAGTATGCTTAACAAGAGATTTATTTTTCCTGCCTGATAGGACAGTTTTCTACCTTGACATTTAATACGTATCATATAGTCATTTTGGATTGGCTTTTGATTCTGATGCTGGTTTCTTTCCAGTATGGAGGAAGTATGAGAAGAGAGAAATAAATCCAACATGATGTTCTGTTCTGCTGCTGTTGCTTATAACTTTCTGTGGTCATAACTGCTTTATAGATGTTCTTGGTGGAGTGGGGGAATGGGCTAGCAGGAAGCAGGGAGAAAAGGTGATATCTAAACAGACAAGATAAAGAAAGAACAAATATTTGGAGGCAGAGAAAAGCAGATGGGAAGGAAAGTAGTGAAGAGAGACTTCTAAGAATACTGGGGGAATACTTCTAAGAATCTCTGGGACTTGAATTTGTGCTAGTCAGTAATCGTCTAAAATGAAGTGAGGGAAAACTAGAAATTCAAAAAGTGTTTGATAATTTGCAGAGTTTCTACTTCTAGCTCATTTTTAATGCTGCAATCCAGAACAGATACTAAGATGCCAACTTTTAGAAGCTGCAACAGAATAGTGGAAGCAACTCAGGTGGTACTTAATTAAATTACTGATGTACTGCAAAGTAGTCTCAGCCACCTTGGTAATTAGCTTTATGAATCACGTAGAAAACGATTAAAGGAATTTTAAAATGGCTGGTTTTTTCAACACTAAAAGGTGTGATTTAGAATTTTCAGGATACAGTGAATGAAATAAAGGGTAGTGTTTCATAAAGGTATTGGTAGACCAGAAAGGAAACAAATACAAATTTCACAGGTTTTACGTTTTCAAAACCTCATAAACTGCCTTTTATCCCAAAACAAAAAATGGGAAAATAGGTTAACTGTTGGTTTGTCTGGAGATTTTGGAGAAAAGAGGAGTGATACCACTGGGGTTTTGGGTGGTGGTTGTTTATAGTTGACTTCTTTTAAAAGATTGTGTTGTTCTTATGAACTTCTTCAGACTGTACAGATGAAGCCTGACTAGAAATTAATATGTTTGATTTTAAAATTCAGTGAGCACACTGAACGTGTCAAAGTGACAACATGATGTAGTCTTTATGTGGGTTTTTCTAAGTGTACATGCCTAAATGTTTGCTATTTCTTTGTCATAACATGATGTTTATTGGTTTGACAGCAATACTTTATACTTCTGATCATAACGGATGGTGTGATAACAGACCTTGATCAGACTCGAACTGCCATAGTTAATGCTTCAAAGCTGCCCATGTCCATTATCATTGTTGGTGTGGGAGGAGCAGACTTTGATGCCATGGAGTTTCTTGATGGTGACGATGGAGTTCTTAGGTCCTCATCGGGAGAACCGGCTGTCAGAGACATTGTCCAGTTTGTGCCATTCAGGAAGTTCCAAAATGTAAGTAATCTTACTGATATGCTTAATAAATATTGTAGAGGTGTGCTGGGCTTGCTAGAATGTCCTATATCTAGTTGTAAACTGCATCCAATATATACTCTAAGACAAGTCTTTATCAAATGCTAAAAAAAACTCCAAATCCCTCAGTTTCTAGTTCCAGCACTGCCTTTCTGGCTGGTTGCTGTAGCTGAAAGACCTTTGTAAAACTCTCTCAGACTTTATTAAAATTGAATTTTTTTATTATTATTTCTGAGGAAAAACTTACTATGACTTTGTTCTTATGGTAATTTTTCTTTTTTATTGTACATGCCCATTTATGAATGTGGATTAGTCTCATGATGTAGTGCAGTATTAAAATTCAAGGCTAAGTCATAGGGAGATCAAAATCAGTAGAAACTGTGTGGCCACAGTAGTGGTAATAGTTTTCATTTTCATAAAAGTAAATACAAAAAAAAGAGTGGTGAAAGAATGAAGTCCTGATATTTTTTAATTCCTGTAAAACCTATTAAAGTATGTGTAGGCTAGTAGAAGCCAACTTTTAAGTGTCATAATGTTGGAAAGAGTTGTCTTAAATGAGAACTACCAAAGTTTCCTTGGGACGGGCAAATAAGGTCAATATTTTTATTTCCATCCTAATATATTCTAATTTTATTTCATGTCTTAGTATTAACTTGTTAATAATACTCCTTACAACTTCTTATTTTGCTTTTATATTTTTACTTTTGATACAAATTCTTTGTTTAATCTCAGAGTAACTCAGGCAAACTGAAATGAGAAAGAGCAAAATCAATACAAATTATGCTTATCAGGTAATGCACTTGGATGTAAATTAACTAGGGTCAATGCTCAGTATAATAGTATGTATCCAAATGCTTTCAGTTTCTAGAAAAAGAGATTTTTTTTCTTATGGATACTTAGTCTTGCAGTAAAAACAGTACCTGCAGAAGAGCTGCTCCATAGAAATACAGTTGTTGTGGATGAGACTTGGTGAAGGAGATTGCAGATGATTTAGACAAGTCCCTGAAGGGTCATTTAAGCAGGTAGTGGAAGTATGTTTACGTGGCTGAAGTCTGATATCTGCACTGTGTATTTTCATGTGACAAAAGGTGTCTTTAGACCTGGCAGCCCTTTGTGCACTCAGCTCCTGTTACTTCAGTGGCGCAAGACAGCCATCTGATTTGTGTTAACAGGAGTGGGAAGGTAAAGCTGACAGGGAAGCTTCCCTCTCTCTGTCACACAAGGACACTGTGTAAAGTCCTCTATAAAATGTCAGACTTTAAGTTGGCCTTCTAGAGGAGGTGCTTATTACTTGCCTTAGAGTCTTCGTTAGCAGTTGAATCATACTGAAGCTTGGTGTTCTTTTTTTATAAGTCTCCCAAAGAAGCTCTGGCTCAGTGTGTCCTGGCAGAAGTCCCTCAGCAAGTGGTGAACTACTTCAGCACCTACAAACTTCAGCCTCCTAAGAATCCTGCTGCAAAATGAATGGGCTGAGCAGAGGAGAGACTTTGTGCTTGCTTTACTTGCTGCATCTACAGACTTTGGTTCTCTATATACTTCTGTATACACATACACATACCTCTGTATTGTAATGTCTGTTAGCTTTTGCCTACAAATCACTTTGTCAAGTGTGCCTTTTAAGGGCCAAAATGGTAATGGTGTTTAGATTTGATGTTGATTTGAGAGATAGTGCTTACATGGATGCATTTGATTTTGAAAAGAGTGGAAAAAAGGGTTTCTATTAAGGCACCATAACAAAATTTTGACACAAATGTTTCATATTCAGACAAGTGCCACGGAGTGTAAAGGCCCTCCTTGCCCATGTGCTTCTTGTTTGCCACTTCAGTGCCTTTGGGCAATGCCTGGGATTCAGGGCTGTGTGAACATAAGCCAAAGAAGTCATTGAAGTATATATTCTTTTATATTATGCCTTCTCTTAAGGTAGTATGGGAATAACTAGAGTGAATCAAAGTAAACCTCTAACACCTCAGAAGGATACTACTGGCCTTTGAGGCTACTACTGTAAGGGCTGTAAGATGTGTTCCAATGTGCAGTGTACTGGAAAACAGAAATTCCAGATTTATTTTGGTAGGAGTTTTGTTTTGGGGTCCCCCCCAATAAAACAGTCATGACTATTGACCTTTGAAGGGCTTTTTGTGAAGTAGAAATTCAATTTTTAGTTTAAAAGTTTTCTCTGATGTACAACTGCATATTTTGAGGTAAAGGCAGTTCTTTAAAGAGCTACTTGTATTTACTTTTGTCGCATTTCGAATCATGTTGCTTTTCCATGAGCCCACTAATGAAAAGTGCCTGCAAAAAACGCCATATTCCCTCTTTCTCTCCCTTCAGGAAGACATAAGAAAGTCAAGTCTCTCAAGCCCTAATCTTATAATCATACTGCATTTCTCTAGGGCAAACAATTTCTGGTTTATTTACTCTGAGTTTTCCCTTCACCTTTTATACCAAGTGTAAATCATGTGTTTGCTTAGTGGACAAATGAAGGTTTCTTGCCCCCCAGTTGCATACTACTTGCTGAGGATCTCTTCTGATCCTGTCACTGTGTGTAACATAAGTCAATGGAAAGGTCACATTTATCACTTCTGAAATGCCAATCTTGAACATTAATTTTGCAGTTTCACATTTGAAGTGGTTTAGACATCCAGCTATCTCATGTGGATGGTCTGGCTGTAGTATGTAAGAACAGAATGGACTAATGCTAAATTTAGTACATTTGAACACTCAAGATTTCACCAGGTCATAGTATATTTGACTTTTAATTGCTAGAGCTGCTTAATGTGCTTTTGGGTTTATTTGGTCAAAAGTCTGAATTCACATTAATGTTGATGGATGAAAGATATAGCTATTGAGATTATCTTACACAAGACATACCAAATGCTTTGTAGACAGTTGACATCAATCAATCATGAATGGATATATTATCTCTACTCCATTTTTCTTGGTGGAAGGAGATGTTAGATACTATCAAATAGTGGAATGCTGAGGAAGAGAGTTTGTTTCAAGTTAAGCCAAACTTTCTTTTTTAAAAATGTAATTCATATATTTATGTAAAAAAAAATCTGTAATCATCTTTTTATCAGTGTAGTGAAAATCTGTTACTACTTTATGTATAAATTACAATGAAGTGTCATATCAGATATGCAACTCAAAATATTAAGATCAAGGAAGTTACTATAATGAACCTAAATCACACTGCTGCAAATTGAGAGTGTATGATTTTGGAAGAGGAAACTGTTTCATAGCTACCTGTTTCATGTACAGAGAGAACTGGATGCAGTATTAATGTTTTGTCTACATTAATTGTAGTGGATGAGTACTACTGATAGGAGTACAGGATACTACTGAAGTTCCTCTGAGCTGTTTTTCAAAATTACAATGTTGCACCTGAGTTATGTTACCAATTCTGTTTTAAGTTGCCATGGAAGTGCATTTAAAGGTGTTAGTATGTATTATTATACTAAGTATCTGCTGCATGTTAAAAGAAAACCTGTTGTTTTGTCTGTATTCTATACATAATTTCTGAGTTTCTACACTAGAGACTTCATTATCTCTTATTAGAGAATTGCTCCCATGTTCCTCAAGCTTAGGGAGTTAAATAGCATATCAATGATACCTAGTTCTCAATGTGCCCTACCTGTTCTTTGTAAATCAAATGTTTCAGACAGGACCATGGCTAGAACTGGTATAACTTAGAGGTATATAGCTAATGCCTGTTGAAAACTTCCAGGGTAGGCTGAAGTGATATTCTGAGCGAAGAAACGCAGCAGATTGTGAGTGAGTCAGGGAGAAGGCGAGTTACTGTCTTGTTTTGCCATTTTCTGTTTATTTTTACATGTAAAAAATACATTAATAGCTTGAGGGTGACAAAGCAAACTATTGTCCAAGTTTTGTAAAGTGAATGTGCTCGTAGGTCACTGGCACCACCTTGTGATAAAAGTGATGTATGGCAGTCTTTGTCATAGGATGCTTTGTGCCGTGTATTGGTCATAATGTACACACATGTACAGCAGAGAGCTTACCTGTAACCAGAATTTTGTACTTTTATATGTATTTCCGTTCTGATGAAGTTAACTGATTTGCAATGCCTGTGCATTAAAATGATTATTTCAGTGTACTGTTCTGTGGTGCTTTTGTATTCAGCATATCGTGTGTAATGCTAAATGCTGCTTTTGTGTTTCCTATGGTTAGTATGCCACAGATTTATAACAAGTATTAAAGGGCAAGAAAAAATGCCTTTCCACTTAGTGGTTATGAGTCTGCAGCTTATTCTTCACAAAACATCTTATATGGCCTTCTAACAAGAAGATATTCTGAAGTTGGACAGTTTTAATTTTGACTGTTTCATGCTCTGTGCCACATTAGAGTTCTCCCATGCATGCTATTTCATACAATTATTATCCAGTTTTTCAAACCATTTTTCCCAAAATGATGTCTACAGTTTAGTTAGAGAGGCATAGAGAGGTGGTTAATTGTAGTTTTCAAATACATTGTCCTACTCTACCCTTCAGTTTTGTTACATTCAAGTGTGGTCAAGTCTGAGGGACTTGATTAGGACACTAAGAGACACGGGAGACTGTGTTGCAGCGGAATGTGATGCCTCACAGAGACAACTGTGGTATTGGAAACTGCATCTTCTAAGTGCACCAGGGTAATTCATTCTGCTTCTTCGCTAGTCAAGAATCTACAGGGTAGAATTACTTCCTGAAAGAATTTATTGCATCTTACATCTTGACCTTTCTTGTATCGTTCCTTCTGGTGAAAACCATACTAGTAGTTGCAGTTTTGATTTGTGGAGCCTTCTTGTGCCTGCCAACCCTAAGAATGGAGGAATTGTGGGAAGAGGAAAATACCCCAACAACAGAAAAGTAGGACATCACGGAAAACCAGATGGATGTTATTTATGTGTGGCCGCTGTCTTCTGCACTGGTACTTCACCTATTTTGTTTCGGGTCTAAGGAACTCAAGAGCTGTGTATAACAGTAATCTTGCAGACAGAACTGTCAAATTTTTTCTGCAAACCTGGATTGTTACGAGCTGTAGCAAAGCAGCAATTTGTGGGAAGCTCTGTCACTGAAGTGAAGCACTTGGTGCTGCAGTCACAGCCTTTAGTTTGTAATTATGTCAGTGTGTGATTGATGAACTTAAATATTCCCACAGAGAAAACGTTCAAAATTACCTGGTAGCATTTGTGTAGGAAGAAGTGAATCAGTTCTTTTCAATGAAAGTGAGCTTTACTTGTTCATGTAAAAATGTTAAAATATGGGGAATATTTTCCCCCCCTTCCATAATGCTTTGACAACTCTCTCTCAGAAAAAAAGCATGTGAAACTATATATTGTAATTCATAGATCATTATTATTCATAGAAGGTCTCATTCATGAAACAGTTCTGCAGTATTTCTAATCTTGAAATTTCATTGAGACAGTCCTGCATGTGCAATAGGTGAATAATTCTTTGCAAAAAAATTTAAAATTTTCTCCCTCTGTTGTGATGTTCTTTTTTTCTTACATATCAAATAACAAGTAGCATGCAAATAAAGATGGTTCTCTCCACAAAGCAGTTGAACCTTCACCTCACTGCTAATGCAGCAGAACTTTCTTTTGAAAGAGATGGAGATTTTGGTCATGTCAGAGGATTGTGGAATATGCAACATATGGAATTCAGTCATCCAGCTTTTACTTGGGCAAACTTCCCACTGATTCTGGTTAGGCTTGCCTGTGATTACAGAAGTTGAAAAGCTTTAAAGAGCCTACAGAATGCATGGCCTGCAGGGTCATATATTATCTGCGAAGTGAGTGTTTTATTTTGGCACAGTGCCTTCCTTGGTTGCCTGGTGAGCCATGGAGCTGTGAAGCCTGCCCTTGTCACTTCTTGGCTTGGCCTCTGCATAATGCTTTTAGTTTACAAAACTGTTCATCCAGTGGTATCTGAAAGGGGTTTGGGAGAGGGAGGAGATGCAAACCCATGGAAGAAAAGAAAATAATTGGGAGTTGAGCTTAAAACACAGCTTCAAGCTTTTGTGTAATACTGCATCTGAGGCTGATGAGTTAATGCAGAAGGTTGGCAGTGTGGGAGCTCCTGCATGGGAGGCTATATCCCCCAGCTGTGGCACTCATAAAGGATTTACTGTAGTTTACAAGTGTGATCTAGCTAAGACACAGAAGACACAGGTTTCTCTTTGCACCATTAGTCAAAATCTGTGATGTAGATGAGCAATTGGAGCATTGGTTGCAACTTTGCAATGCAGACCCAGAAAGTGTAAATCCTGCTTTTTATAAAATAGCCTTTATTTTTGAAGTAGATGGTTTAGATATTGAGATTCTTCAGACAGCTGTATCAAGTGCTTACTTTTCAGAGAGTATGCCCAACCCTTTGACAAGATCAAGCACGTAAATCAGTAGCCCAAAGCTGTAGGTCACCTTTGGAGGGTAAACTATCTAAGTCTTTCCCATGTTAATTTGCCAGAGTCAAGGACAACTGGAGCAGATGTTTTTGCTTTCAGAGGGCTGGCAATAATTCTGTGATCTGCTTCCCTCTTGTGGATTTTGGGATTTATTTTTTGACAGTGGTTTTGTTATGTTCCCCTCTGTCTGAAGATAAAACATCCCAGCAGAGCACCTGCTGTCTGCTCTGAGCCATGCTGGTCACAAGCCCATGTCACCAGTTAGGAGTATAAGGGGAGGAGAGAGAAGGATAGAGAGAAACATAAGGAACCTTAGCAGCAGTAGGGCAGTAGCAATGAAAAGGATAACTATGGGAAGGCAGAGGAGAAAACAGAAAAAAATACTTACAAAAGTTAGGAGCAAACTGAGCAACAGGAGCAAGAGTAAGAAAGCAAGGATAAAGAGGAGAGGGAAGAGAAGTAGGAAGAAGGCAGAGTAAGAGAAAAGGGAGAGCATGGATAAAACAAGAAACAAGTCGTCGTGAAATAGAATCTGAGCCGTAATTTCTAATACACCGAAAGTTCTCTCTTCAGTGTCAAGGTTAAGAATGTAGATAATCTCTGCAGTTGTACCAGGAGAGGAGGGCAAGAAGACGAGCAGCTGGAGTAGATTCTTCTCATGCGTAGTCTCTACTTTTATATTCTATACCCAAAAGCCAAGTCCAGCCAGCCCTCTGAATGTAGCAAGAAAAATAGAAGGGGCCACACCCCAAAGCACCATCTATTTCTTTTCTTTCTCTTTAATTTCAACTTTAAGGATCTCTCCTTCTCCTGCTCTGGGGGATGGTGTCATACTAATGATCAGAGACTCCTTACTGGTTGCTCTCTTCATAACTGCAGGCTTAGCATCTGTCTTTGGCTTTTCCTTTGGAGCAGGGGGTGCAGAGGGGGCTGCAGGCTCTGCAGGTTTCTTCTCCTCTTCTTTAGGCTTGGTCTCTGTTTCAGCTTTAGTTTCCTAAAAATAAATTAAAAAAATTATGTTTTCCAATACTGCAGAAGAAATTCAGGAAGTAGATCTATTCTGTACATGCCATGGAAAGGCACAGCATGACAGCTGTATTAGTGGTATGCAACACATGTAAATTTCTGTTCAGATACTGAAATTTGGTTTCTGAATGAAAAATGCAATTTCAGAATCAGAATATCAGTATAAAACCTAGGAAATGCTTGTGGATATTCATAATATCTTCTTATTACTAGTATAGAGGGATGAAACAGATCCGTTTTGAGGCACAGAACCCTTCCTTAGGTCTTGCCTTCCTTTATGTACTTACACTAGTGGAGAAAGAAAGAATGTTACATAAATCTCTACACACTTCCCACTGCCCCAATTCCTTGGCCAGACTTATTTGCTAAGAAGTTCACAAGTACACACTAAAATGAGCAGTATTTCTGCTCCAATCTTACTGTTGTACTCATTTGTGTGATTGAAGTGCAAAGTTCTTTATTTAACTTAAATTTAACTACTGCTATTTCAGCTATAAAGAAAAGAATTCTGCCACCTTTGAGTTAATATAGAATGTAGAAGTGAGCAGGTTCTTGTTAACATTAACGTTTCTCTGCACAGAATATAATGTGGGAATTATTTTTCATCAGTTAAAACAATGATTTTCTCATAAGTGCAAGATATTACAGATTTAATCAGTTTTAGCTGTGTGGGCTACACTTTATATTTTGTCTTCAGGATTTTTAACAAGCAGAGATCTGACACTGAATTGGAAAGTTTGCCATGTGCCTGAGTCAGCTGGATCAGATTACTTTGTTTGGGTATTTCTGTATTTACTGTTGTTTACATAAAATTAGATCATATGCCCTTTGTAAAATCCATTTATCCTTACTTTCTTAGAGGTTTTTTTGTTTGCTTGCTTTTTTCCCTTGCTTTTGTTTTCTCTGGTCTGCATAAAGTCCAAGTTCAGAAAGACTGAGCCAAATTTTAGAATTAGTGTTTACAGAGATTAGGAAAGGTGGTTATATCTCAGCTACTGGGAGTTTTTACTGTTGATTGCAGCAAGGCTAAATTTTCATCTACTCTGTTTGTCCAAGCCCTCTGAGTGGATTCTACTCTGTTTTTTGTGGCTTTACCTGAGTTTCTTGTTGTTTCTTCAGCTGCAGCAGTTTAGCAAGGCCATCTCTTCCTTTTCCTCCAAGCATCGCTTTAAACAATTTTGGAGTTTCCTGTTTCTGCCCAAAGAGACTGGCCAAGCCCCGTGGTTGTTGCACTGGTGGTCCCGGAGGAGGCTTCCCCTTCTGCTTCAGCAGCACCCTGGAGAAAGAAGGGAATAAGAACACACAGCAGTGCTGTGAAACTGAGCAAAGTTCCTGCAAAGCTGAAATACCACATTTATGCATGAAAATCTGGTGGCTCTTACTTGGTTCCCAGGTCAAGTGACAAGAACAGAATTGGAAACAATAAAGGTTTTGCCCTAGGCTCTGGTAGAGATGGAGGCAACTGTTCAAATTTGGAATTGCTTACCTATATCCTGGAGTATAAACAAGGGTTGGCTCAAATTAAGGTGTCACAAAGCAGAAGAAAGAGTTTTATAAGGAAAGAAGAGGTGTGGACAGGGATGGGTACCCCATACCTGAGGTGGCAGTCTCTTATCTGGCCTTGTGGATGCAAATTCAGAGAGCATTTAGTGCTCCACCGGGACTCCAGTTAGCACTTGTGGAGGAAATTAACTAACAGCATGGCTCATCTCTCATAGATCAGGTTAGACAGTGGTACTTTTGTTTGGTCATCTTCAGCAGAAGACACCCTGACATATAAACACTACTGCCAATCTTGTGGCAGACTAGATTTTCACACTGTTCCATAGCTGTACTGATTTGCAGCCATAACGACAAGAACTGAGAATGAATAATGAGGGTAAAGATTAGAGGAAAGGTCTGAGATAGATGGGAACAGTAAAAAGTAGAGGGTTCCCATGCTTTCAGTTTCTATTAATTACTGTATAGTTTTCAAGGCCACTTGTCTATCCTTGCAAAAGCCCTGACTTAAGGGTCTTTATGAGTGAGGACTACATTTGCAGTCTGATATACAGTAAATCCCATAATACTATTATTTTCTCCAGCATCGTGTACTTTGGGAATTTCAGAAGTGAAGGGTTTACTTTTTTTTTTTTTAATTTCATTGCCATAAATTAAAAAAAGTATACTTTGGCAGCTTGCAGGGCTTTATTGTGCAGAAAACATACAGGGATTATTGGGCAGGTGATAATAGAACAAATTTCTTGCTTAAATAAATCCTTTCAGTTTATTTCAAGGAACCCTTTAAAGGTGTCAGATGACCACAGAGAACACTAATGTAAACCTTTCAGGGCAAAGCAACTGGTGACTTCATTCCAAAACTGAACATAACCACAGTCTTTATGAAAACAGTGCACAAATTTTCTCTTGCTGCCTAGTTTTGGCAGAATTTGTGGATGCCTAGACTAGTAAGCAAAATACATGGCCTCCTGCACAGGGAAGGTACTGTGTATCTTTAAAATTACACAGGATATCCTGTTTTCAGTCTGATATCTAGAGAGGTCTTTGAGCTCAAATGGGAGTGCAGATACAGAAGGTGGATGATTAAGCTCCACAGTTGAGAAAGGCTGTTTGGAGGAAGCAGATTTTAATGGATGGGCAGAATATGCCTAAGGTGGACAAGAAAGCAGAAGAGGCAGCATGGGACAGAGAGACAGGAATAACAAGGTCATACTACTGTTTAGATAGAAGCTGGAGAAAAGTCAGGAATGATTGATGCTGGAGATCATTGGTCCGTGCATTTGTTCCCCTTTTCTACCTGTTAATGCTGGTTTGGAAAATTGAGCAGTCAGCCCATTCTGTGTCTGGTTTCCTTGTTCCTCAGGGGCATCATTATTCTCAAGATACTGTTGTTTGACTACCAGGCCTGTTACAAGATGATGAATTCAACCATTTGCTTGCACTTCCAAAAAACAAAATGTCTCTCCTGTGCTATGTTTAATCTTCTCTGGGAGAATTTCAAGTCTGGGACCAACCTTCCAACCTTTGAAAGCAATTCAAGGCAACAGCTGAGACTAATAGAGGTGTTGAAGTATACCAATAATGACAAACTATTTCAAATATTTGGACCTTTTACAAGGTAGCAAGGTACACATTTTGTCATAATTTTATGACAAAATCTGACAATACTTTGCCCTTTCAAAGCTGTGAAAATGGTGATCCTAGCAAGCTACAGCCAAAGGAAGGTGAAAAGCAATCTTGGTTTGAAATCCCGTTTCAGAGTGCTGTTGAACAAAATGCACAGGTACCTAATCTGTGTAGTTCCATCTTGTCAGGTCTTACTTTAAATCCATTCCTAACTGCTTAAGATTTATTTTGGAAATGCATACAAGTCTGTGGGTGCATTGAAGCATGTATCTTTGAAAACCTATTCCTTAACTGGTGTCTGTCCTGCAATTTCTTTCTAGATGATGTAAGAGGTCCTGATGTATATCCTTATCTCCTATTTTCTTTGTTACCTTAAATATAATACAGAAGGCAACTACATTCAGGATTTCATTCTACTTACCACATTTCCACAACCCTTGGGATTCCTTCCAAGATCATGCTTTCAACTAGAAACTACCAGGCAAATCTGGCCTCTAACATCAAATGTGTTTACAACTGTTACTTTTCCAAGAGAGGAATGCAAATTGTCTAGAAGTCACAACTGTCTATCCATGATATGATTTAAAAATTGTTATTAGGACATACTTGGCTTTCTTCATGAGAAGTTTCTCTGAGTCAGGATAGTGCACCAAGATTTCATTGAGTGTTTTCTTGTCCAGAATGAAGAGGTTGGCAAAACCATGAGCCACCACGTTGGCGGTCCTTCGATTTCCTCCACCTGCAGCTAGTAGGCTGGAATGAAAATAAACACCATCAGTCACAGCATTACTTGCCCTAGTGAGGAATCTCTTTGCTGGTGGTTCTCCATTAAAGTCATGGTAAAGCTCATTTACAGAGCTGGCTGTTCTGTCCAATGTTCTGTAAAGGCCCTGTGCAGATGGGATTAGAAATTCCATATCAGGAAGGCAAATTGTCACGTTTGGTCAGGCATATATAGATGCTAAGGACTAAAAGTTTTTCTACATAGAGACATTTCTGCTGAGAGATACCCACAGCTCAGACTACACTTATTTTAGTTCTCATGTGAACTTGGCATTGCCTCAGTTTTATTGCTGAAAATTATTAGCATCAGCAGTAGAGCAGCATTATTCACAGTGAATGAATGATTCTCCCCCAAGGATTTTTTTCCTGAAGGAATAACTTCTGTGGGGCTCTAGTTTTTGATTTTCTCACATATCTCATGTTTAAATGTTGGCAAGTTGAATGATACAGTTTAGGAAGGTCTTTCAGGCTGACAGTTACAAATGTGTCTGCCAGAAAAAGAAGGCCATTTTGTTTTGAAGGCACTTTAGACCAGTTTAGCTAGCAGCAGTTGGCCAGAGGAAGGATATCTAAGAAAAAAAATTAGACATACAAATAAAAATAAATTGCTCATCTTGCACTAAGCAATTGAATAGACTTCACTTCTCAGCTCTGCTGAGAAGAGAATTTGCATTTTCCTCTCAGTACTAAAACTGCTCTATCACTGTATTCAAGATCTACCCCAAAATTTATCCTTTAAAGATTTCTCAGTGAATATTTTTAGAGAACATTTAGTATTATCTAAATTTAAAAGTTATTAATAAAAGATATTCTGGACCCCAATAAACAGGAATTAATACCCATCTGAAGTAATAAGCATATAGAAATATTTGTTTTAATATTAAAGATATTTATTAAACACATTTCTAACTATTGAATCATATAGATAATATATTTAATTTATAAAGGATAGTAGGAGACCTCTGCAACTGTGTGTGCAAGGCTGGTTTTACATGGCCATGGAGCGTTTTTCTGCGACTCAAGACAGCAATCAATACATGAACTGAAGCTGAAAATGCAGTTTATCGTCTTCTTTTTAAATAAGTCTGTACTATTCCTCAGATAGAATAACACTAGGAAAAGCTGCTAAAGCGACTTGCAACACCTTTTGAGCTCTGATGAATCACTTCTCAAAAAGTCATTGAACAATCATTTTTAGGCTTTCCTAACAGAAAGCTCATTTTATCAAGGTAGACAAGGACTAAAGAGATCAGCTTTTTCATTATGGTGATGATGTGCAGTGAATTTTACAAGTAATGCAGTCTTGAATCATCTTTGACTAAGGCCAGTGTTACGTACTTCAGCATTCAATCTGGTTTGGTTAGTGTGTGAAGAGTTATATGCCCAAATATTTTAAAACAGATACATTTGCCTTACAGTGGTTCTTGGTAATGTAATATCTATATTAATCACAAAATTTGCTTTTTTTACCTAACATTTTTTACTCCAGTTGTGAGCCTGAAATGCTGTAATATTAGTAGAAGTTGATAACCTTGGAATTCTTGTGCTAGTAAATTAAATGTCAAGCTATAACATTTCAAAGTGATGGCTCAGCTTATCTATTGTTTTTATAGCTGATCTCTGTAGGAAGCTGCTGTTAATAGAAATTGGGAATGGCTTGTGTTATCAACTGAACATGCAGGGATGTGGTGGCTCAGCTGGGCACCTATGTTCATATGAGGAGAACTGGTAAGTCAGGAAAGGGAAATAGGACTGGATCTTGCCTCTGAGAAGGATATTGAACTCCAAAGGGCAGAGCCCATCAAAAAGCAGCAGCTACTACTTTGAGGGAAATCCTGGACCAAAGTACTGGAAAATGTCATCTTTCACAAAACTAGATAGTCCCTGTAATTTGGATTTTTTTATATAAAGTTTAAAATTACAAAACAACTGAAAGGTAAAGCTGAGATCAAACATTTAGAGATCTTCCTGTCAAAAAATTATATAAAATGGAGAAATGTTTTAATTTTTCCAGAATTAACATTTTCTGATAGGAAATAGCTCTAGAGAAATACCAGTAAATGGGTGAATGAGGACATCTGGCTTCGAGTATAACTTTCTCTGGGCTAGTGAAATGTTATAAATGAATTTCTCTTGTTCTGAATTGTCTTTGCTGATGGGCTCTCATTAAGGCAACAATCTGTTTGCTTCTGATTCTGAAATGATTTTGTTTTCCCAAACCAATATTATCTATACAGGAAAGCTGCAATGAGGGTAAAATGTTAATTGGAACTCCTATTACTTAATCCCTTTCTATAATAATTTTCAAGGATGAAATTGGCAAGGGCCATGTTTGATTGTTACTCTTGCATTGGTTTTCTAGTATAATTCAGGGAATTTTTGGGAAATAAACACTTTTTATTTTCTTCAATTCCTTTGCTCCTGGAGACTTTTAACCATCATTGATATGCATTTTGAAGAGAGTGAGATTAAACAGCAAGCATCTTATAAATCATGTACCTAAACCACTCAGAAGGAAGCTGACATATTTCTCCAAACAAATTTTGAATTGGAAATCAGAAGGAAATCAGCCTGACATCAGGCTATAACCATTATGAAGTGAGAGGAAAACTTGGATGTCCTAAAAAAAGTAGGACGTAATCCATTAAAGAATATTTTTTTCATTTGCCTGTGGTATTCTCTATTCAGAAGACCTTGACAAAATTTATATAGAAATGCACAATACAAACTCATTATTTTCTAGCACCTTGCCACTAGGAAGAGCATATCTCTACTGATACACTTAGTGCATCATGTCTGCCAGTACTGTGGTTTTTCTCAAGTTTATCCACTGCCTGACATTTTATATGCAAATTACACGTGTCTGAACGGGTTTGCTGCTGCAGTAGGTCAGTCATGAATAAAACAAGACTAGAAGTGTAGTGTTACAGCATTGCTGAGGGTTTTGCTGGCCATATTGGCAATTATGTAAAGAGTAACACATACTGGGAAATGAATCTTTAAAGGTCATTGTGTGGTTCTCACATGGAAACAAGCGCTCACCTGTGTTAGATCAAAAGGGTAAAAATCCCTTCCTTGTTTTGAAACCAACAGTTATCATTTCTCAGTTTAAAATACAAACTTCTCACTTCAAATACCAGACTAATAAATAATTGAAAACCATATGTGTGTTACATGTGGGGGCTGCTTTAGCTTTTTCTTCTGTCTTTTCATTATTCAGCCCTTATTGATGAGTTCATTCTCAGTCTTTCTGCACAATTTCCAATACAGCCTTTTGTTTGGAGGCTTTGCTCAGGTAATTATATTGTCACCCAGAGAAATACCTTCCAAATAACCTTCGCAAAAAGGCTGATATAATTTCACTTCCCCACTTAATGAACAAGTTCTGTAACTATGAGATATATCAGATGTTTTCCACTTGAGGTCTAAGCAAGTTCTGTACATCACTGGATAAATAGGAATGTTTCCCCTACTACAAATGGAGACACAACTAGAGGACAAATGTAAACGAGGCACAGAGCTGATTATGTCTTTTCCAAGGGCAGATTAAAGCTACCAGCAAGAGCATTAACAATAAAGGAAGGCAGCTGGAAGAAACCAAGGATCCAGTTTATCACATGCAGCAGCACATTTATTTTATTACTTTTCCTTGGGCCAACCCCAGCAGGAGGGTGCAGTGCCTAAAAACTAGCACTGGATTGGCTAACTGGGGGATGTAGCACATAATAGTTAATAGATTTTGCATACAATGTACATGCAGAATATAAAAAACATTCATAGCCACCAGAAAAAAAAATCTCATCCAGATAAATTCAGACAAAAAAAATCTGGTCTATCCATCTTTTTCTTGTCTTGTATGCTTTTAAAGAAATATTTTTCAGATTGGGTTTTCTGATTTTCAGCAATTTAATCAGCTCTTAAATGAACTATTTTTAGTTACTATTTTAGATTTTTGTATCTATTTTGTTGGAAATTAATTTTCATCTTTGCCATCTCCTGTTTAAGGGCACCTAGTCTTCTATACGGACAGTGAAATGCATTTGGTCCTCCTGTATTGCAGACAGCATAACAGGGAGGTGTGTTAAATCTTTAAAATGCTAAAGAAGAAATTTGTCTCTATATCCCTGTGTGCATTGATCAAAACACTGGTCTCAGATCTTACCTTGTTAATTACTGATGCTTCACTTAGATTTTCCTTCACTGACATGTATCTCCTTGCTCAGTGTTTGTTGATCCTACCCACATTCTAGCCTCCCCATGATACCTGTCACACTTACCACAGAGAAGTTAAACAACCATTGATTATTTGACAAGTTCTAAAAACAAGCATTAAAAATAGTGATGGAGCTACCTGATCTCCCCAAATACAGCTCCTGCTCTTAGTGTAACCAGGACTTTGGTACCATCAGGGCCTCCAAGGACTTGAACTTCACCCTGTTTGATGATGTACATCTCTCTGCCAATTTCTCCCTGGGTATACAAACACATAAAGAACCAATGTTTTAGCAGTGGTTTTTGTTTTTAGAATAATATGACAGGTTTTTCTTTAAATATCTTTTCTACTCTCTCATGAGCAGAGGGTGTACCACTATTATGAGTCAAAGCAACAATTTAGTTTTAAAAGTTAAAAAAGCAGCAGCAGTAGAGCCAGGACTGAAAATGTAGGGACTTGCACTTCCTATCTCTTCACTTGGTCCTCCAAGCTTGCAGCAGCATCTCCTTGGTGGACTACGGTGAGACCAACATACATCCAAGGAGAAGGTTGTTCTAACATTCCATACTACATGCTGCAGCATTAAGAAGGCTGTTATGGTTGTTGGTCACAGAGTAAACTTATACAAGTGAGAAGCCTTTTAGCTCTGAATCAAACTGTAATAACTTGATACTTCATTTTCTCGTAACCTGTCTTTGTTAAGAACTGTTTGCATTGGACTGCAGTATCAAGACATCAAATCTATTGCTGTCCTTTATTCTCTCAGTTGTGTCAGAGTCCCAGCTGCAGTCTAAGATCCTTTAATGCTGTGCATTGTATAAGCAAACACACCAAACTACCCTTTCACCCTTCTTAGCCACCAGCAATTCTGGGATGGGTCTTTGAAGGGACACACTTGGTCCTTCAGTGTATTCACAAATGTTTAACTTCTATGCACTGGAATCAGTGGAGCTAGCCCAGCATTCTGCAGGAGGATTGTATGCTTGGCTCTTGGAGGGAGCAGGACTCTAGTGAACATGTTGGACCAGAACTCCTAAAGACACGTTAAGGGGTTCTGATGGTCCCTTGTGCAGGTGGTGGGTCCTGTGGATCACTTGTCAGAGCAGTAGTAGTACAGATCACTACTCATCCCCCAGGCTTTAATTGCACCTGACTTTGCCCTGTGTTTACATGCTCTTGGGAAAGAGACTTGGGCTCACTGGTCAGAAGCTGAGCTGTTTACCTGTGAACTACTTGTCTGGGCAGTTTTAAGCCAAAATGCTGACAAGATAGATATCTTTGCAAAGAGAGTGTGACAGCATTCAGCAGGAAACCTGGAAATGGCTCAGACCTGTGACTGAAGCTAGAGCATATCCTAGCTAGAAGGAGCTTTATGGAATGCAGTGTTATCTTCTACATTCTTTGATAATTCTACTTAAGGGTGTCTGAGTCCAAAAATGAGGAACAGACAAAAGTATCATAGACTGAGATCTGTAGGCTGGGTCTGTATGTATAGAAGTATAGAAACATTAAGTTTGATGTATTTTAAATATTAAAATTTCATGAGGTATCATTAGATAAGCCATATTTACATTAAGTACTTTCCCGTATTACTATAATTTCATGGTTGGTAATCTAAGTAATAAAATCCATAATGTCTTGTTCTAGATTGAAATTTGAGAGCATATTTGTTGTTATTACACAGACTAGCTTAATTAATTTTATGCTTTCTAATTCAGTCAGGATGAATTTTATTTAAAGGACATTGTTGACCAATATCTGAACTCTTTTTTCAAAAATACGTAACATAATTCTTCTTTGAATAAGAATGCTCACCTTTTTGCAGACAAAGTCACCAGGTAAATATACAATGGATTTCAACCTTAGCAGCATGTCATATATCATCTGGGTATCACAGCCCTGTTAAAATAGAGTTGGTCACTCTACTAATTCAGTATTAAAAGTGACTATTAGTGCCTCAAAAGCCAACAATACAGAAATGACCTGGGGATTCCATAAGTGGAATGCAAACTCAAAACATAATAAAGATCAGCTATTAGAGCTGAAAAAGAACTGAAAGAGTTGTTATTTCAAATACTTATGAACTTCTCTATGAGTTGAACATATTTCCATGTTGTTATGGAATGTGTTTTTGTACATCTAGATTTTCTGAGGAAGCTCAGCTTTATGTGTCTTTTATGGGGATTTTATACATTTTTTTTTTAAACTGATCCAGGGGAAAACAACAGATCCTGTCAAATGCTCAAATGAATCTACGAATTCCATGTCTTCAGCACACGTAGAAAAAGATGTACAGCCATGTCACTTTTATACAGGTGTATCATGTGGTTTCTTGCAAATATCCTAATAAGTAAATTTTCTGCGTGTGCTTCTAAAAACTCAGGGTCTCCTTGCTTTTGAACCCAGAAATCCAGTTTTAAGTACACATTTAAATTGTAGCTCTGGAAAACTGCAATGGTAAGTAAAGAGAAAGCTCCTTAGCACAAAAACTGACTATGATGCAGCTTTCTCTACACCAATGTTACATTGCCAGAACACATAGCATGAGTGATCTCTCAGGCAGACCTGGGTGGCTACAGCAAGGTGGATTAGATTATTCACTGTCTGACTCTTGAGATTAGTTATACTCTGAACTCACTCACAGTCTGACCATACCATCAGCCATAGGATGTTGTCATAACAGGACTTTGTTTTAATCTCATTTGCTTTCTTTAAAGAAATCCAGATGCAGGTACTTGGGTTTGTTCTGGTATCTCCATTCACTGAGACATTTCTTTGACTTATTTTGCCTTGCATACTAAGAAACATGTATTTAAGTGTTGCAAGATGCACAAAACAAGGTTTCTGTATGGAATATCATGTATTTCTGCATTCTCCTGTAAAACTACTTGCTTTGAATAAGTCCACTTTGTTGACAATGGCAAAGTTCACATCAATTGCAACAGCTAATTGCATTTTGGTTGGCATCTGCTCCAGTAATTCTGATTCATCTGAAAATAAGGAAAAAAAAAGGACAAATTAAGGAGAGTCCACAAAAATGAACCAAAATAACTTAATGGAGTTTTAGAAAAACTAAAATTATTACCAAAACATTGTATTAATGAATTGAATTTGTGAAGTAGTAAGAATTATATTGCTTTGCAGTTTCTTTCTTTTCCAAAGTAAGTTGAACAACCTCCTCTCACTTCCCACGTGCAATTCAGAAAAGGAGAAATGTGAATTCCACCCTATATCTGCATCTGTACAACCACTCTCACTCAGACATGCTAAGTAACTGGAATTGGAAGTCCTCACCCAGCATCCCTTGAGAGTCCCATGTGTATTCATACCAAGTTCGAACACGATTTTGCACCAGTTTTGGAATAGAATAAGTGTTCATATAGGAGACAGTGTTGTCCACACAGGAACGAAAGTAGTTCTGCCCTGCTGTTGCTGCTCCAATTACATCTCTCATCTGCAAACATCAATTGTTAGTACACACTTCAGAAAAAACAGTCTTGATTTTAATATCCCAATTATGAATTTGGCTGCACGTTTTCAATAGGTGCTTCATCGGCTTTTTCAGAAACATTACAGATTTAACCTGATTGTCTTGGAAATTGTAACGATTTTAGAGAAATTGTTTCTGGGTCTTAGCTTATTCTTCTGTCATGTATTTCTGGACATGGATGAAAATTATAGATAATACTTTTCTTAAAAAGCCATAACGCTACTCTGCATTTGGCATGCAGTGTGAGTCAGAAGCGAAGCAAACTGGGCTGAATTTCTGTAATAGCATCATCTGACACCACTAGAACTGAGATTGTGCCACTGTTCAAATAGTTAAGAGATCAGTCCTAAGCTCTGAGAGCTGAAAGGTGACCTTAAAGTTTTTAGCGCAGGAACATCATTTAACATTTCAACTCAAATGTGATTCAGCTTTTAGAAAGTGGATGAGTTAATGTTCATAGATATTCCTTTTTCCAAAGAATAAGTATTCAGATGTGATTTTAGTGGAATGACTTCGTGTCTCAGCTGCCAATGATTAATGTGCTACGGGCTGAATTTTGCTCTTTATTACAGAGGTGTAATTGATTGCAATGGGAATAACAATTTTTAGGCAAGTGTGCTAAAGCAGGAATAACTCAATAATTTTAAGGGTTCTTTGTAAACTGGAATTAAAACAAACAAACAAACTGCAATGAAGCAGTTTGTGTGTTAAGGTTTAAAATTTGAGACTGCAAATGACTACTCTGGTTACAAAAATTAATCTACAGAATCTTCTTGGTGAAATGAGGCTTTCATTGATAGTTACAACAATTTAGGGAAAAATTATAAATATGCAAACTCTGAAGTTTAATTCCATACACTTGAATTCAGTAGTTTTCCAGAAGAAATAATTTATATGTATGCCTTGTTTCATTTTTGGTCATTCTGGTTTTTGGAAGAATCTTAAATCCTATAAGGGAGAGTCTCTTTAATGACAGTTACCACTTCTTGCAGTTCCAAAGAGCAAGAGACATATGCAATCTTTAACTGCTTGATTGAACTTTTAAAATGTTGTATTCAAAATAAGAATTAAATTTAAGTTTAAATTTGTTTATTTAATTTTTTCTTAATGATTTTATAACAGGCATGGGCAAATCAAAAAGTCTGGAATGGTTTCTACAGAAATTGGTAAGGCACAGACTCACTAAGGAATCTCTGCACTTGTTTTTCTGTAGGAAATGTGTTTTAAAACCTATGATCTAAATCTCAAATTTAAGAGTTACAGACTAGTAATATTTCAATTATATTCATTTGGATATATAACTGATTTGCTGTGTGTTTCTTTGTTTGGTTTTTTTTCCCCCTCCTGCCAAATGGGAACCAAGAGAAATAGAAACTAGTTAATTTTCAGATTGATAAATATATTGTAATTTGTGGAAGAGATCGGAGTTCTAGTTTGACAAAAATAATGGAATTTCCATTAACAGAATGCTATTGATAGTAGTACTGAGCATGACTTATTCAACAATTACAATTTTTATTTCAGATTTAAAGGTATAAAGTGAATGTCAAGGATTTGTCTTATTGGCTGTGAGAGTTACAAAAAGAATTATACATAGTTTCAAGGGTCATTTGTGTCCTGCAGAGTCTTGGCTTTTAATCAGCCTGTGTGCATAAGAACTGCAAAACAGGGAACTGATTAAACATGTGTATTTATCAGAAAAATAAGTATGTTTGACATTAAAATAGAGGATTATAACTAAACTTTTTCCCAGAACTAAACTCCATTATATTGAATATATTATCATTACATTAATACAATATAATACAATTTGAATATAACTTGTTATTGATTTTTTTATGTACCTGACCAATTAAGCTGGAGAAGACAAAGACGCCCATGAAATAATTCAGCAGTTGAAAAATTATCTCAAACAGTGTTTGTGGTTCTGCAAGGCCACCAATCGTGATCAAACTACGAACTGCCCAGTAGTAACACCTCAGGTACCTGTGGATGCAAACAGCATTATTTGTTAGAATGGAGCTACTTATGTTTGAAGTTAAGCATGTGCCTACCTGAGTTCAGTGACGCTTTTCAGCCCAAAAGGCTTTCAGCATTTTATAAAGGCTTATGAGTTTACAAATAATACAGTTACATAGGTCAGGTTCAGCTGAATGTTCTCACTGGCAGCAAAATAAGAATGTGTGGGAAATGCAACTCTAATTTACTGTTCTCTAATGACTCTAAAAAGAATAAAGAATACTTGTGGTCTTTTTTGCCAGGATGGGCATTATTATGGTGTTAGAATGCTACGAGTGAAGATGGTCAAAAGCAGTGGAAAAGTGTTAGAGACTTTGCACAGTCTCTCTGTAGCAGCATAATAGATGCTCAAATACTTGAAGCATTCATGGCTTTTATTTGATGACACCAGATAAAACCTGGTAATGGGAATGACAAATGTAATATTGTTCTTCTTGTGTCCATTTTTACACTTTTTTTTACACTCTGCTGGTCTTCCTACCACTCTGCTTCTGAGCACCCTTTATTGCCTCTACCTCCTGGGTTATGTCAAAAATGTTACATGATTCCACAGGCTGTGTGTTAATCCAGCTCCTCCAAACCACTTCACTAATTCAGCACTGAAAGGTTGACTCTATTAACATCTCCTGGTCTAGCTGCTGGTCTCCACAACTCCTTCTGTCACCTTAACAAACTCTTGTCTTTTTCACTACAGAGCCTTTTGCCTTCAAGGTGTGTATTTCTACTAGTATGATAACACAAGTTTGTGAAAGCAGCAAAGGACAGAATGCTTTTAAAAAGTGCCTTGGCATCTTTAGAAATTCTGGTTTAAATTTTCATTCTAGAACATGGTACAACAAGTAATGCAGCATTGCGGTGGGGAATAACTAGTTCAAATCATTGTTGTGATAATGCTATAATTTCCTTCTTTTTTGAGCAAACAAGTAATTGGTTTAGGTATTTTTAAAAGCCTGCTGTTAATTAGAATGTGACTTCCCAAGTTTCTGTACAATCAGACTTCAGCTTTGCTGATGATTAGGAGTGGAACTTCATTTCCCTTACTTATAAAGTGGAATTTTCTATTACTTCAGCTGTGACTACTGCTTCTGAAACAATGATGATTCCTTATGTGTGTTGAATTTTACTGCATTTAAAATAATAACTTAAAAAACCCCAAACAACCTCCCCCAAACACCAAGACACAGAAGAAATACTTTTGGAGATGAGTTTTGAAATAGAAAGTCTTGTGTGCATCTTCTCATGCCTGCTCTGAACCTGGGGCCACCTGGTCTGCTTGCAGACCTTAGGTGTATTTCAGACTCCTCTCTTTTTAAGACATAAACACCACTATAATAAGAGTTCATGTAATACAACTGCAGGGTCAGTTTTGTGCAAATATGAGAAAAAAACCTCACAATAACAACCAATTCCAATGAAGTTTGTTTTTTCTTAAATCACATGAAAGTGTTTTCAAATTGTTCAAATTGTTCACCCAAAATGTAGGTATCTGCTTTTCATTACAATTTCCCTTTTTTCTTGGTTGCAGATTAATAAAATGCAGTAACAATGATCACTTTTACCATAGTTTTCTGGCTTTAGATGTTAACAGTCAGAACTGGCCATGCAGAGTCCTTAAATAAAAAATTCATGGCATATTTTCCGTTTTATCATTTTTCCTTGTTAGGGATGCAAAATGAACTGCTGGATTATGCTACAACAGTATTTTCACTTGGGATAAAAAAAATCATATATGCATGTTTCCAGCAAAGTGTGCATAAGTGGAAGTTTTTCTTAGACTTCTGTTGCATAAACAAATAATAAGAAAAATACTCAGGTCCATTTTGGAAGAATTACATATTTAAACATAAAATGATGCTTCTAGCTTGGCTGAGGGGAATTATGTAAAGCATATTAATATCATATTGATTTGCCTTAAGTGAGAATGCTGTGGTGCTTGAAACATATATAGTTGGGTAATATAAAAGTAAAGAAATTAACATTACTTCTGTGATAGTTACTTTAGGAAACAAAAGTAATTAAATAACTCCCTCACCCTCAATGGCTCTGCATGGCAAGTTTGCAAACTCCACCATGACAGACAATATCATCTTTATTCTAGGAATGTCTACAAAGAATGAAAGCAAATCCTCAGAGGAATTTAGGGGTCACATTCTTCTTTGCAGTGTTGTATGTACAAAATGTGAGGGGTTTTTTTTAATATCTTCCTACCCTTTCTTAAGAGTTAGTTAATATACTGTATTCTTCTGTGATTTTACTTCAAAAGAAACTTTCTATTGGCAAGGCACATGATAGTCTCTATCTTTTTGGAACAGGTTTTCTCCACTTATGCATTTTTGTTTTTCTTTTAATCTGAAATGGAAGTTGCACACTTGAAATACAGAGCAGCTTTTTTCTTCCCTTAGAAGGGGGAAATGAGATTGTAAATTTTGCTCAAGGAAAGCCAGAAAAAACAACTCTTATTTCAACAGTATTAGCAACTCTGCTTCCTACCAGCATGTGTCTGGAAACTGTCACTGTTCACTGTACAGCTTACCAACCTACTACAAAATTTCTGTTGAAGTAAACAACAGTCATGAGACAAGAAAGGGATTTTTGCCTCTGCACATCATAGAGAGTATGTTTATCCTTCAGGCAGTCAGACTACTAGATTTTTCCTTTTAAAAAATCCTCGGTATGAAAACATAGAAAAAGACTGCAAATAAGATACCTTGTTATATTATGCCACTAGAAATATCTTTTTCAGAAAAGCCCATTTCAGAATACACTACATTTCTTTCATGGTTTTGGTTAGTGCAGGTAAATCAAGTGTATGTGCATGTGTCTCTCAGATTTTAAGGTGGTATTCACATATACATTTCAGCCCAAGGAAGCATTGTTTCAGGAGTATCATGTTTGACTCCCCTCAGATTACAGCCAGGATGGGTTTAAGCAGAGTGAAGCAGCAGCCTTTATAAACTAATGACTTCCTTCTTGTTACCTCTTCTAGAATGATGTGTTCATCAGGTCCTGTGGGTCTGATGATCTCAGAGACAGCGGAGCAAACTATAAAACTTTTACTTAAAATATATGTCCGTGGGTAGCAGGTCTGAAAGTCTGACATATGAGTGGGGCTGTGCATTCACAGCTTGTCTGGAGGCACAAAACTGTCTTTGCACAGCAAGCACTGTGATCGTGACACCTCAGACCTATTGCAAGAGCAATGCACAGCTGATACCCACGAGGCACATTTCAAGCTCTGCCAGTCTCACTGTGCACTGGGAAATGCATACCAAAGGAGTGGATTTGTTCTACACACATACTAGTGATCATTTTCTGGGACTTGCAGATCTCTGTTGGGGAAGGTGATACAGGGAAATCTTACAAATATGATTGTTTGGCAACAGGTTCGGAAAACATAAAACCTGTAAGTAACATAGAAATGAAAGCAGTTTTTGAAATGTAAGTTGGCCTCACCACATGCCAGGATATTGAGCAATACCTCAGCGAGGCCAGAGACACATGGGTGGAGGGCACTGTTGAGGTAAGAAGGTATCTTAGAAATTAGCATCTGAATGTTTAGGATGTAGTACCTTATGTAAATCTTGTTGCTCTCATTGGCTATTGTAAATCAGAATATTCAATATATGATGGGATAAAAGTGATTGTAACAGGAAAAACTCTCTCTCTGGACGACGCTCTGAGCTGGGAGCTGGCAGCTGACAACTCTTGCAAATAAACCACGTGTCCTGGGAGCACCCTGTCTCCAAATATATATTACCATCCTCCTTCATTGGCAACCAAAATCAACAGATCTCCACTAAGTCTGTGCCCAGAACAGAAAGGGAGCACACTACTGAGAAACATAATGGGGATGCAAATACATGTCTTGAATTTTCCAAAGAATGTTGCAGACTGCTTGTGAATGACCTCTAGACAGCAGAAGTATACCATGAGCAAAGTGAAATTATTTGTTTTACGTGAATTTACTGCTGACCTGGAGGGTTTGCATGAGAATTTCAGCTCCCTAGTTTTAGTTTCTCTGTGAACAGTGATGAAAGAGAGATACTTCCTTGAAACAATTCAGAACAATGACATTACACTGAATCCCTGAAAAAAGATTTGCCCATTTTCCTCAGGAGTTAGGGAGATTGATCTTTTACTTAGGTAGTTAAATTAGATTGTAAATAAACACTCATAGCTAAAATTATCCACTTAAGAGACCTTTTAAATATCTGCTACTGTCATTGCATAAACTCTTCTCTCTGATGTTGCATTAGTCATGCTGTGTTTCTGCATTAGGAGGGAGTGAGGTCTTGCCTAACTCAAGCTCATGAGTGCACTTTTAATGCTGGAAATACCATGTGTGGCTAATTTGGGTGTGTTGCAGGGAGGTAAGGTTGCATTTTACATATCAAGTCAAAGGCTTTGACTGAAGGCTGCTGTGCAAAAGAGCTCCAATTTTGGACTGACACTAACACTTTGGAGTCTGGACAAGAACCAGAAAAGAATAGAGCTTGCAGAAATTTTCAGAACAGCTACTTTGATAATTTTGCTTGTGTTTGAGTGTTATGTATAGCTGTTAGTTATAGATTCAGTTCACCAGCTAGTGTGCCTGGTCAGGAACATGTATGTAATCAAACTAATAATGGAAACGGCTGTGTGTTAATTCTTTTTAGCCTGGGGAAAAAAAAAAATCCAAGGTGTGTTGACATATTTAAGAATTGGTTTTGGCCATAACTAGCAATATTTTATAGGCATAGCAGGAATTCTACATAAAGCCTTAATGCCACTAAGTCAGTGCCAGATCATTTGGGTTAGTGTAATCTGAGTGTAATCAGAGGCAGCTAGAATTTTGGTTTACTTGTCAAACTGCTTACCATAATTTTTTAAAATTAGCTAAATAGGTATGTTTCCTTAATCTTCTTTCTGAGTATGTTCCCATTCTTTGTGAAACTACTGATGTATTTTGCTTCAAATAGTGTCCACCCTGAATGCTCTGTGAAAGCAAATTATAACTTCACTGCTGTGCCATAATATATGCTGCAGTACTAGTCACTTTTCTTGACAAATTCTTCTATCTACTTTCCTAATAAATGAATATACCTAGAAGTATCTTGTCTGATAAGTTTAAAATCACTTACATCTCCCATTATAACTAATGTTCACATGGTGCCTCTGTGTGTGAAACAATCCTCAAACATTTGATGGTTAGATTTTATGTCATGCCTAATTCTCTAAGTCAGTGACTATTCCACACAGTCAGCATTTGCTGTTAGTGGGATACAAAGCTATACTTTATGAAATGCAGCTCATTGAAGAACACTCTTTGAGGTTCCATGTTCGTGGCACTATGTATTCCAGTATGAGTCAGATACAGGCAAAAGAATAAAGTAATTCACTCACCAAATAATTGTCAGGATGAAGTGAATTAATGGCTAAATGAGGTTTAGATGGATATATCATAGAACCATTGAATGGTTTGGGTGGGAGGGTTCTTAAAGATTATTCAGTTCCAACCCCCCCACCATGGGCAGGGACACCTTCCACTAGACCAGGTTGCTCAGAGCCCCATCCAGCCTGGCCTTGAACACCTTCATGGACAGAGTCTCCACAGCCTCTCTAGGCAACCTGTTCTAGTGCTTTACCATCCTTATAGTAAGAAATTTCTTCCTAATTTCTAATTTAAATGTGTCCTTTTTCAGTTTAAAGCCATTCCTCCTTGTTATATCTCTGCATGTCCTTGTTAAAATTCCCTGTGCTGCCTTCTTGTAGGCTCCCCTTTAGGTACTGGAAGGTGCTAGAAGTTCTCCCCAGTGCCTTCTCTTCTAGTCAGTCCCAACTTTCCCAACCTGTCTTCTTAGGAGAGGTGCTCCAGCCCTCTGATTAACTTAGTGCCCTCCTCTGGACTCATTCCAACAGATCAATGTTTTTCTTATATTTGACTGTTGGATATCCAAACATGCATTTTATTTAAGAATCTCAGTTTAATACAGAACTTGAATTATCATTTTATCACTGTTTATAAAAACAAATCTGCTCTAAATTCCATGTGATTGGAGTGTGATTTCATGTGAGAACATTTTTTTTGTCTCATGGAAATGGCATCACAAAATATTAAAAAGCCTGGCCACTGTGAGGGCACAACTGCATTGTCTGTGGTAAAGCCAGTAAATAATTTCTACCAGTTCTTTTCTGAGAAAAATGTGAAATATTTTTCTTCATGAAAAACAGATAATTCTTTCTTGTCTGTTCTCTAGACTGTTCTGAAGAAGCATTAAAAGAACTTGAAGACTAAGCAAACTCTCTACTTTCAGAGTTTTCAGGTTTCTTATTCTTATGTACCTTATTTTTTGGGTATGAGCATTACCAAGAATCACATTAACAAAAAATAGCTGTAATGGAAATTGCTCCTGCATTTTTCTTGTCAGATTTCTGGAAGCCTCAACCCTTCAAATAAACACCCATCTATAACTTCACTTACATAAGTGGTACCACTAAGCTCCATGACCCTGCTTGCACATGTCTGACTGCAGTACTCAGGCTGTGTATTTTAGTGGTGTATGGAAACTTCAATCATGTTCTTTTTTTTTTTTTTTTAAGAGTAACCCTACATATAAAAAATCAGTGCTGGTTTACACAAAGTGTTTTGCTCTCAAAGGCAGTTTTCTTATCCTTCAAGGTAGTGATTTGACACCAAACTTGTGAAGTCTGACAAAACTACAAAAAAGAGGAGCACATCTCCAAGAGAGAGTTGAAAGTTGTTTAGAAGACAATTTATGACACCTGTAGGTTACTATATGTGGTTTTGCAAGGAATGTAATCAAAGAACAAATTGAGCTTCTGTGGCTTTAACTATGTTATAGCCTTTGAAAGAAATGAATGCTCATACAACTGAACCTACTAGATATATCTTTGCAAAACTACACACAGAATATATTATGACTTTGCTTTTTTCTCTTCCTCTCCATCTTAATAAATGATCCTTACATGGATCACAACCAGTGCTCCTTACATGGAGGACAACCAGGGCTGTCACAAGGAGTTTGTGGAAAATTGTGCTAAAATACTGTCATTTCCCCTGAAGATACTCTGCCACGTTTAGTCATGACCTTTTCAAAAGATCAGAGAGAGCTGATAGAAGTTTTTTCAGACCAATCACCATGGCGTAGAGGGACTAAACTGTTGTACTTTAATGACACAATGCTGTGTGGCAGCAAAAAACCTCCCAAACTATCCCTGTGTTTCCTTTGAGGGATCGCTATACAATCCTTCTAACAGTTCCCATGTGCATATGCAATCAGTAAGTTTAGTTTATGACCCTTGTTGGTTTCTAAATGTTTAATTAAGTTAACACTTAGCATAAACCTATAAAAGCTGAAAGTGGTGAACTGATTATTCACTGCACCTGCCCTCCATATATGTGTTAGTATTGAAAGCTGCTAATCAGCAGTCATGATGCTAAAACTTTACTATCCAAGCACTTTAAAAAGTAAGGCCTGCAAGCAGTGGCATGGGAGAAGGACAGGGAGGCAGGAATGAGCAAAATAAAAAAAAAATCTCTTGCAAAAGAATAGGACTTACATGTTTCCTTCGCCATCATACACCCATCTAGTGCTGCCAATTCCTTCATAGTCTGAAGCCCAATAATACAGGCATGCATTAATGTGCAAGATAAACAGCAAGTATCCAGTTGTTCGAATGACCCTATAAAAGTCAACAGATTCCTGTAAAACAACTTAAATTTTTCTTTTTTTTTTTTTTAATATAGAAACTATTACATTTTTGGATTAACGATGTTAATGTTAAACATATGCTAAGTAATTCTCCACCTGTATTGATTCTATGAAAAAAATAGCTGGCAGTTACCCATCTCTCACATCTGTCCAAGGTCAAATAAATGTCTTCCCTAGAATATTTGACATGGGGTAATTTTTAAATTATGGTTCCCTGAGGAGTTTATAGTCCACTTCTTTAAATGGCTATGAATATTTCCAGAAATTGGAAGCTATATTAATGAGAGTACAGGGTAAAAAATAATGTGTTTCCCAAATTCTATCCAAGATAGGTTCTAAACTTGTGAACCAAAGCCAAGAAATGTCTGAGGTCAGAAAAGAACGGCCTTACAAGACCTGAAGTATAAAACCTGCAGTAGATCCTGTAAACAGTATGATTTAGTTGCTACAGCAGGAGTTATATCATTCCTAATCCCAGTGCTTATGCTTATGGCCAGTCCTTTGAAGAATACCAATGATGAACTACTTAAGAACCAAGCAGCTTTCTGTTTAATACAATAATGATCTCATTGTATATCCTCTGTTCAGTATATGGGGATCAAAAGAAAGATCTGTTGGATTTAGACCTCTATTGAAATATTCATACAAGCAGGGGATAAATAAGCAGGAATAGCACAGGACTTGCCTAAAGACAGGCTGGTGGTTAATGAGTTTATCTGCTACAGCTAGAATTCATTGCAGTATGCAGTGGAGAATAACTGAGTAAGTGGTTTTATGAGATTTAATAAGATCTAACTAAGTTGGGTCTATAAACAAAGTTAATGGGAGCTAATATCTTTGTGGTTTCTTCACTGAGAACTCCTTTGCTGCTTCTTCAGGTGCCTTTGTATGCCTTCCTTGGCCTCTCCATGCCATTATATTATCTATCTAAATGTACTCTTCTTCTTTATGATACAACTTAATGCTATTTCTCCGTTTAAAAGTTGGTGTGCTTCCAGGATAGCTCTGTTTAGGATTGCAAGCTATAAAGAACAGCAGAGAGCTGTTGTGATCTAGTAATGTTGCAATATTGCCCATGCTAGGTCTTCTGTTCAAGTTTGAATCCATGAAAGTGGACTCCTGAGGTCTGAGTGAAGATTCCAGAAATCTTCCAGACATATATTGAATATATGACAATGAGGAGATGTAAAGAACTCATGCTAACTCTATTCCTACAAACTCAAATTAATTAGTTTGAGATGATAATCCCCCCAGGTATATTCACTTGTAGTGTAGAAGCGTAGTTTGATATTACTAGTTAATTGGTGCCTTATTGCTCAAAGTGTGACTATACCAATCTCAGACCAAAGCAAGATTGCCACACTAAAATAAAATTCAGTAGTTTGCACAAAAATACTGGGCTTTTAAAGATTTTTTAGCTCCTGCTTGTACTCTTCTATATAACTGTGTTCTCCATTTGTCAGTGAGCAAAACCAGGAGTCAGTGTTTTCTGAAGTATGGATTAGAAAATTGATTCACTTTGTAATATTTAGATTCTGCAGTTTACATTCTGCAAGTGATTTTATATTGGAAATCTGAGTGGGCCTTTGAAGCTAAGATACAAGCAGCAACACACAGTTGTGGTCCTTAATCAATATCATGCTAAAAAATTCTCTGACAGGGCAGAGTAGCTGGCTTTGTGTTTCCGGCCACTGCATGCATTTTACAGGACCAGTGAGATCTTGCTCTGTGTGTCGTAGCCTTTCTAAAGGAGCATCTTTCCTGTTTTTTGACATGCAAATAAACATCACATCCTTCAAAGCTGGTCTAGCTTGATGATATACGTATCCCCTTCACAACTTGTCCTTTGAATATTCATTTTCCATTCCATATTTTGATAATGGTGTGAAACTCTGTCCTTTGAAAAACTTTATTTGGGTGAAAATGAGTTTTAAATTTGTTCCTATTTCTTTGAAATTTATATACACACAACAGTATTGTTACATACAAATTAATTACTTGATTCAGAATTGCCTATATTATTATATACTATCTATATTATATATACTGTATCTCCCAATACTCGCTGCAAGTATTATAGGACATACAGAAAAATCATTGAATTATGGTTCCAAAAAGCAAAGGATATAATATGGAAAATAATTAATTTTAAAACAATTTTAAAGCTTATCAATATTAGAAAAAGTTAAATACCATAAGCAGGTAAAGGTCCATTTAAAAAAATGAAATTAGAAACTGGAGAAGGCAAAGATTCAGAAACTTCTCCATCAAGAAGAAACAAGAAATTTCTTCATCTTGTGGAAACTCAGTCCTCTCTTGAACCATAAGAATTAAAAACAACTGAAAAACCAAACCAAAACAAAAAAAAAACCCAAATCAAACCACAAAGGAATCTTCCATCAGTGAAAAGAGAGGGCAATATAAGAATAAGTTTTGTGAAGGTCAGCATCTCAAAAATATTTTAGTAGAACTTTCAAACTTTTAAGTTTTGTTTTATTTCACAGGTATATAAAAAAAATAAAAGAGATGATATTTGAACCTCCTTTTGAAATTTTTCTTGTTTTTAAATCTCATAAAAATATCTCATTTGAATGTATTATCAAGTGTACTGTTTAAATGCAATAATCTCTGAAATAGAGTAAGATGGCAACCAACATATTTCTGCAGCACCAATACATGCCCCAAAACTGGAACAGGGAAAAGGATCTGTTGGTGTAGGTATTACACAAGATAAGCTAGGCCTGGTGACATTGACAATAATGATGGCAAAGCAGATATGTTCATTGGATTTTAGCAGCATCACTGACAGCTGAGGGGCCTATCAAACTTGTCACAGCTGTGTCCATGGACTACTTGAGTTGGATCCAAAATTCTTTCTGTCAATGCAGAAGGTGAGAACAGAGCTGGGCAGACTATGGTTATAATCACTGTTTGAGAACGGTGCTGAATTGATCCTCATTCCAACTGTAGTCAGTGCAGTGAAGGATCAAGTTTCTCTATATGCCAGGTTCATGGGGAGAGCATGTTTGAAGAAAAATGTTGACATAGGCTCAGGCTCATAACTCCTATTAAGTGCAAATAAACTGCTACTGAGGATTTGGAGCTGCTATTAGCAACCTAAAGAAAGAGTTCTTTAGCTCTTTCAATAGCAAAATTTTCTGAAACTTCTGATCAATTAAATTTTGGCAGAAGCCTCAGTTTGGTAAACATTTTGCCTGAACTAGGTCAGCTGAACTGAGCTAGACTTCATATGTAAGTGAAGCCTTATATATATTATTTTAATGACTACCATAAAGACAGATATTTAAAAAAAACATTTAAACTGAACAGTTAAAAATATATCATATTCCACCCAATGCTTAACTGACAGCTCATGAAATCATTTGAAATGCATTCTGTGCCAAGCTTTGCGTGCTACTTGAGTTTTATCAGCACATACCTGTAGATGTATGCTTTTTCCATAATAGCTTCCAAACGATCGTTAAACTCAAAGAACGTGTTATGCTGAATGGAAAACAAATGAAAGTAATACAATCACTATTTTTCAGTACACATTTTTTTTATACCACTACTGGCATCAACTCATGTACACATTTTAAAAATGGATTTTTCAGTAATCAAACTTTCTGTAATTATTAGTTCTGGCCAGGACAGGGTTAATTTTTGCAGTAGCTGGGAGGGGCATGGCTAGGACTCGATGTTATTCTATATCAGGTTATTGCTGGGAGTGGGATAAAGGGACTGTCTCATCCAGGGAAGAAAGATGTTCCTTCCTGTCGAGAAAATCTAGCAGAGGGAGCTGTCTGGTGTTTATTACTGGGGAGTTTTCCCATGTGAATAATTTCTTTTCTTATACCCTTTGTCACGAGCGATGTTGTTGTTAGTGTTCATTTTCTTGTCTCGTTGTTTCCAGTAAGTTGTTCTTATCTCCACCTGTGATCATTGCCTTTTGTGCCTCCAGTTGAAGGGGGAGAGGGACCAGCATGCTCCAGTACTAAACTGGAGAATACTATTCCTAAACCGTGAAAAACATTTAACAAAATGTGAACTGAAAAACAAAGATAAATTTGAGGCAAGTGATTTTCTGGGTGTTGAGTGTCCCCTTAATCTGATTACAGAAATAACTTTGCTGTTTTGGTCAGAGTACTGCAGGTGGACAACTTCTACTTCCTCAAACATATATAATTGCTTGGGCAAAATGATCATAAAGAATTACATGCTTTTTTTTTACTTCTTCAAATTCCAGTAATTCTCCAGTAATCGATCATATGTATCAACAGCCACATACTGGAGGATAGTCTGTGGTATCAATGGAAGCTGTATTGAATTCTCCCTGTTTAGTATTTGCAGCTGATCTTTAGTGATCACATGTAGCTTTTTTCTTTGTTTCTGTTCAATACACAGCTGGTATACAAGGTACTACTTAACTTTTTGTCCTTTCATATTATTTTGGTTCTCATTACACTGAAGTGAAGAGCACCATTTTATTTTCAGAGATCTTGTGTTCCCCCCCAGCTTTAAATGAAAACCAAATCTTTGTCAACATGTTGTGTGCAGAGAAATGCATTTAGCCACAGACTGGCCTGCTAGGTACTGTGTTCTAATCCCTTCTCAGACCTTTCATTACACAGCTCCAAGTGTCTTTGGCCTCGATAACAAAAGTAGGTTTGTGCTTGATAGGTATTCTGTGTATAGTTTTTGTCCTTAAAACTACCTCTTTTGCTTTTGAACACCTGACATAAGCAACAGAAGGGGAAAGTACCTTGGCATTAATTATTGATTTTTTAAAAAACTTTGAAAACTAAGCAGGTAACTTGTGATTAATATAATTTAAATAATAAATTAGCTTTTAAAGCCTAGCTTTAATAAAAAATACTTTTTGAAATGTGGAAATAATAAAGTCAGAAGAAAAATAAGAAAATAAGGGCTTAATTTGGCTAGACCATGACTTGTATTTTTTGTTTCATTATTTAGTTATGTTGTACCTTAGCCTGAAGATACTTTACAGTTTCTAAATTTCATATTGCTAAATACTATAAAAAAATTTCTGTTGCATTGCAAAAATATCTAGGCATGGTTAGCCATCCATCACTAACACAGATCTTACCTTTAGCATCCTGTTTGCTCGAAGTGCTGGATTAAATCCAAAGAAGAAGTATAAAATGTCAAATGGAAACACTGATAGCACATCAAGCTGTTGAAGAGCAGAGAGGTCAATTTAAACTTCATAGTAATCATAATGAATTTATTTGCTGTCAAAAACCTTCTTAGACTGAAACGTGACTGTGATAATATTTGAAGAGTCTGCATGCTAAGCATGAAGCTTCCTAAGAACTGGCAGGTAAAATTATCTTCTTGAAAATACCAACAGCTTGGCTCTGCCCTGCATTTGAGTCCCCTGTGCCTGAGATTTTAATCTGCTTCATGTGGATTATTAACAGTATTTCATATATTTTATTATTAATACAGTCTGTTTTTTCAATTGTAGTTCTGACCAGACTAAAATGTTTGACAAGTGGCTGGTGATTGCAGGTGGGGAGGCCACTACAAAAGCACTTCTTAAAAGTCCTTCACCTTTTAAAATAAGGCTGCCTAAAGAAATTTGAGGGAGCACAGTGAGTTAGATTTCTTGCTTGCAACCTGCAGAAGACACGTGTTCCAAACAGCAGATTCATCATAGGAAAATAATTTTGGCTGAGTTTTGTGTGTGTTTGTTTGGTTGGTTGGTTGGTTGGTTGGTTTGGGTTTTTTTTTAATAGATTTTTTCTTCCATCATCTTTGTGTAGTTTTTTTAATAGATTTTTTTTCTTCCATCATCTTTGTATGCTGCTACTTCCCCCTAAGGTTTTCAACATCTCCCTGCACTCCATCAACTATATGATTACTTTTCTTATCTGCATGCTTTATTCTTTCCTAAGATAGAGAAGGAAGCTGTGGCAAATTTATCTTCTCCTTTTTAAAGATCCTTGGATACCTTGCTTTGTTGCTGTTATTGCTTGGGAGTAAGAGAGAGATGTGGAATTCTGGGCTTCATCTCACTGTAATCAGAAATGCCTTTGCTCTGAGGACTATAAATTGCGTTGGCAGCAACCAGCCTGCAGCACTGACCTTTCATTCCGTGCAAGTAAGAAGCAATTAATACCTGAACAGTGTGCAAAGCAAACAAAAAAATTGATTGAGAGAAACAACCTCTTATGGTAGCTCTCTCTCCCGCTCTCAGATGCATGTCTAAGAGGAGGGAAAAATTTAGTCAAAAGTGCATTAATATCAGCAACTGCTAATTAGTACTTAATCATATGACAGATTCCCACATTATATCTATATCTTGCATATGCTGAGAACACTCAACTCTCATTAGTTTCTCCAGAAATCAAGAGCCCTAAACATACATCAAGTGTGAACTTAAAATTGTACAAATCCACTTGGGTCTCTTGCTGTAAGTTTCACTCTGTTGAACACATTTAACTGTATGGTATATATCCTGCACTTTTGGATAGCTTAATATCAAGTATTTAAGTAATGATACTACAGTCACTGAGAAAAAAATAACTGAACAAGGCAGGTGCAAAAGTAGAGAGGAGGAGAGGGCAATGTCTGAGATGGGTGCTTAGTGTCACAGAGCTGCATGTTCATGAGGAATTCAATAAACTACCTAACTTGCATTGGCAGAATAGCCCCAACATTTAAGAGCAACATTAACAATTTTCCTAAATCAAATGCATCTTTGTTTTTACAAAGTGCCATGAGCATCAAAAATCTTAGTTTGAATTTTTGACTGGTCTTGTGGGTGATGAACTATTCGGTACAATGAGGTACTGCAAAAGAGTTTACAGAATAAAGTTATCGTCTCTCTTCAGGAGTTTTATTTTTTTTTAACGAATCTCTGGCAAATGGTGCTCTTGTCTTTAATGTGCGCTGGGATGGCCTCACAAAACCTAATCAAATTCTATTTTATTAATTTATTACAATTCCAAAATAGTATTTAGAATTGCATTTACAAATCTTCTCTCTTCCAGTTAAAGACTGTTTATGAAGATCTTCAGCTGGAGAGCTCTGATATGCCATTGAGCCAATGCTTTCTGATGATATTCTTAAATCAACAGTGATTTTCAGTGCATGAAAAAAAATTCCCGTGAAATCATACAGCCAGAATTTCATTTTGATATTGGTAACACAGTGTCTACTCACCCGAAACTTCAGAGTGCTGCGGTAGAATTTCTCTGTTTCTGCTCTGTCTGACTACAGTGACAATGAAAGGAGAAAAAGGCATACTCAAGATCAGAATGTCAAGGATGAGGCTCTGCTACTCCACAGTGTAGTAGGGGTGATGACAGTTAAATTAATGATGGTCTAAAAGTGTGTATGGAGAAATATCTGTAGATATTTCTGAGAAGTAGTACTGTTATTAGTCTACCTTACATAAGATCAGATTTTATTAGAACTACTCGAAAAAAATGAGAGTTGGGGTTTGTCTTTTTCCAATCTGGATGTTGGTCTAGAAAAGTACATTACATTCTTTCCACAAAACTTCCCTCTCGAGACTGTACCACTTTATGCTGAACCCAACCCCCTTCAATTTCATGGCAAAAAATGCATTTATCTGCAGTGATTCCAAGAAAAAATCAAAGCATTTCTAATGGTGGTGTAGAAAATTAGCTCTTTGAATGCTAATATTATCATGCTAGCATTACTAGCATTACAATAATCAACACTGCATTCATTAGTAATGATTAGCTTTTTATTTTTAAATGGTTCTTCATGGGAACTGATGTTAATATAATAAGAAAGGGTAATCACAAGTATATAAAGGAATTTATCTATTATTATACTTTCTGTATTTATGTTAGGGAAACTTTAAAAATAGCTTTAAGTTCTTAATCATACTTCCATTCCAACTTTCACTATTATCAGTTTAAACATTAAACTAAACACTGGAGATCAGGCAGGAGATGGTTTTTGTGCACTAAAATCTCTGAACTGTAGAAATAGCTTCAAGGGAAATACAAGCTGGAGCTTTGTATGTTAAAGTTTTAACTTTGTTCATAAAAATTGAGTTTTGTGGGATTTACGCAAGATCCAGTTACTGAATGTCTTGGTGTGGAAAAATACATTCCACTGCACTGCATTTAATACTTATTGAAATGATATTTGCACAGCTTGAACTGTAAAGGTATCAGTAATATCGTGTATATACAATATTATGTATAAATGTATAAAATTTTTTTGTAAAAGCACTGAACTAAATCTAGTACCAAATTAGATTTCAAGATATATATTTTTGAATTTTCTGTCTGTTGGGCACAATCATGTCATGCTGAAGTTATCAAAAGTTGGGTTTTGTTCTGAATTAGGTATCTTTTTTCTATAAAATGTCAAAGAATCAAAAGCAGGGAAGACTTTAAAGAAAAAGTTAATATTCTAGATATCCTTTAGTAGGTTAAGGACTAAAAGGTCAACATTTTATTTTACATTTTTCTATAAAAAGATAACACAAAAATTGTAACAATTATCAAAATTGAACATACTTATTTCCCCAAAAGAGATTATCTCAAATAAATTATTTCAAAGTATCCTAAAATTGCAGGGATTTACTCTGATTTTGGAAAAAAATAAAACCACCATCTCACAATCTGTTACCAAACACACATATCCTGTCCAATCCTAGCAGAATATGCCTTAATTTCAATACAGTCTTCAACTGTGATTCTGGTACAAGGCAAATTAGTAAGTGAAAGTTTCACACAAACATATAAACTGATATATATATATATGCATGAGGACATATGATCACTGATTCCAGTGAGGAATCTGTTTAGAGCTGTATGCTTGTATCAGCTGCTCTCATCTGTTACTTTAAAATCTGTTTTTTTCAATTTTTAAGAATTCAGCTAATGGATATGTTTCTTCCTACCTAGGATAATGGAACATCAGTGTAGAATGGAAGGTCAGTGATGAAAAATATGTATCCTTTGATAAATAAAAAAGTTTCATAAATTTGACATAGTGATAAAAAATAAGTGTCAGATTGGATGAATTTCTATACTCTAACACCCAACCACTGCCCATGGAAGTCCCATTTCCAGTACTTACTATTATATCTCCCCCTCTGATAAACCGCACTCGGGGCTGGAAAATTATTAAGTCGCACAGGTAGCAGATGTCACACATTACATCAATGGCAAACCAATATATTGTGTTACTGGGGGTTTGATATGGGAACACGTAGCGCAGGGGAATGAACCAGCAGTTCCAGTTGTAGGCAATTGTCACAAGCATGAGCCATGCCACGTAACGCCGATCTGAAAGAAAAAACAATCAGTGTAGAGCCTGTTGTCATTTTTTGAGACACATCCATTCTGCTGCAGTCTCTGGGAATGCTTCAGCCCAGACCAACCTCTACCATTCTCCCTTTTAGCAGCAACTTGAATGCTGCTAAAGTGATGCAGCTTGGAAATAGGAGTCACGCAAGGAATTTGCAAAAATGAGAGCATATAGAATTCAGTGCATCTGAAGAAACTCTTCTGATCATTTTGCATCATGCTCATGTATGTTATAACTGACAAAAGAATTATGGTACAAATTCCAGATCAAAAAACAGAAGACTTGGATTCTAACTCTGGTCAGTTTGCTTTACGTCTTTGTGCGTACCATCTTTACAACTGATGTCACTTTTCCCTGTTTGGAATAAATGTTGTTTAGGACAGGACCTCTGTATCCCTGGAAGTTGCAAACTGGAATGGGCATCTTATGGTGGCTCACAGGGGCCATGCAGTACAAGGTCACTTCAATATGACTTTACCCCATTCTATTACAAAAGCTTTAAATTTACCTGTGTATGAGTCAATGGTATCTGGTAGCTTCATATACTCCATGTATTTTTTCAGTGGAGGTTTTTTGAATTTACAGCACAGCATATCACAGTAATGATCCTCCTCTGGTTTTGCTTCTGCCTCCTCTTTCTTTTCATCTTTTTTTTCATCTTTCTTTTCATCTTTTTTTTCATCTTTTGGTGGGGGTGGAGCCTTCTTTGGTGCTAGACACATAGATTACCAAAAACATTGGCATTTAAATAATGTGTCAATTAATACACCTTGTTTTAACATGAACGAAAGCTTCATGATGTTAAAATATCTTCCAAAACACTGGGCAGTGACTAAGTCCATTATATTAAATACATAGGAAAACACACAAAGAATAAGATCACCAACAGTATAAACATATGCATCTGCTATCAGGAACAGGGCACTTAAGTTACTGAGTGCAATATCTATATTGCTGAATTTCCCTGGACAATACCTGCAAGTTATTCCTTTTATAAGACTGACAAGAAAATGGTTAATTCATAATTTAGCATTCATTAACTCAACTGAGCATTTCTCTTTACATGACTATTGCAAAGAATGAATGCAGTGAGGATGGAGATAAGAAACGACACCTGTGCCATGGGCTGATCTCTCCCCTCTCCTGAGACCTGATATGCAAGATGCAGCAGGTGAAACCAGTGGGGACCCTATGGTTTTGTACATTTCCAGGCTTATAAAAGTCTTGTAGCACTCCTTTGAACCCACTTCTTCCATCTTTGAGATGGATAATGTTGTTTGCACACATGTCTTATTAATTCTGGTGGTTTTACCTCTGATGAGGATACACAGTTTTAGCAGTAAATTGACAAACTGGATCTATAATAAGTTAGGAAATAAAGGTCATAAGTTCTAGAAAGAGAACAAAATAGATAGATCAGCAAAGAAACAATTTTAAAAAATAAATTAATTTATCAGCTGGTATAGTTTATTATTCTTCAGGTACCATTTTTACAACTTTTTAAAAACCACATACGCAATGAATATCTTCTAAAAAGCGCCAGAACATAAAACCACCACACCTAATTCTTTGTGGAAAGGAAAAGGAAAGTCAAACTTTCCTCTGAAGAGGAGACAAAATGAGTTATGTTTCATATTTTGTCAAAAGTCAATGATTAATTAATGTCAGATGATTTTGCTCTATTTAAACCATGGACTTAAGGTGTTCAGTGTGTCCAGATTTCTGTCAAGGCTAAAATTTTATTTACTTTATTTACACAGAAGATCTCATATCAAAGTGACTAACATCCACTCATAAGATATATATGTTTCTTCATATGTTTCAGATTCATCTCCATGAATAAACATCTCTGGGAGCTATTTCAAAATACAGAAAACTTGACATGAATGATTCTAGATACTGCCACTGTAAGGTTTTCCCCAAATTCTTCAGTGGGAGGTTCAAAGGGAGGTTGTACCTAAGGATTGTGGCTTACTGTAGAGAAATAGGGATAAATTGACTTCATAGGGCACAAAGTGATCCTTTCCAGTGGATAAATGCACTATACTTATAAAAAATTATCACAGTATTTTCTGTTACCCCAAAATTATTTTCAGTTTTATACTGAACAAATGCTCAGCTGTTTCTAGAGGCACTTACAAACTGGAGGACTTGCTTCAGGTGAAGATATCACTGGGTCATTCAGCTTTTCCTTATACACGTTTGCCCTTTCACGCAATTTTTTGACAATCTCTTGAAGCTGTGCATCAGCATACTCATTTGTTTGGAAACCTGGATGTGCTGGCTTCTGTCCACTAATTGAAACAAAAGGGGAAAAAAGACTTAATGTACTGGAAACCGATGGAAGGAAACAGTGGTAATTCTGTTTCTGAGCTGGAGTCAGGCATTAACATTGGATCTCTGTTGAACACAGTGCTTATTCATATCACTTAATTCATGCTAAATGGAAGCCTAAGTTACCTGCTCTTGCTTCCTGCTCATGTCAGCAGCAGTCTGTGTGTTATCTCAAGTGAAAGGTCAGGGTACCCTTTTTAGCCTACTGCACTACTGGCTTCCCACTGCTGCTTTTCACCAAGGCCTAGAGCTTACCTGGTGTATTCACTAAGTTACAAGGCATCCTCTTCACATGTATAAAAATGTGCTCGTTGTTATATGGCAATATCCTAATGATGATGAAATGCAGGTGAAGGAGAAGGGACTTATGGTTACTTTACACTTCCTAATGTTGCGAAAATTGATTTTATCTATGTTTTTTGTGGTTTGTTATTGCTAACATGAGGTTAAAAAAATTGCATTCTGTTTTCAATGGAAATAAAACACTGGTCTTCTTGCTGAAGTTTCTTCTTTTTCTGCTAAGAGCTTGCTCAGGGTCATGGTAACACTAAGCTGATATTCCAGCACTCACAGCATTTGTGCAGACCTGAGAACTATTGATTTTCAAACACCTGCAAACTCATACTCTGCACTGAAACTAATGCTTTCATTAGTTTTTATGCATGCTGGACAGTAAAACAGAAAGTCTAGGTGAAAGTGATTCTTGATCAACTCTTTTGTGCTTATTCTGGAAATTTCATCCTTGATTACTTACTATTGTCTGATTTTGCAGACTGGGGTTGTTTTTGAGTGCAACTCAGCTGGCAGCTGGGCCACACATTTGGATTTCCTCTATGTAGAGACCAGGACATGAGATTTTTTTTCTGTATTCTTGAGTCAACCCTTCTCAGCTGATGTGACACACAGATGTCAGAGGTGTCTGGAATGGCTGTGACTGGCACAGGGCAGCTCAAGATCTCCTCCCAGACAAGTCACAGTTGCCACCCCTGTACTGAAATCCTGAAAGCTGTGCCCAGTATGGGAGCTACAGCAGGAAATTGTTCTTTCTTTCTTAACAGTTTTTCAACTCTTCCCAAGTACCACAGGGATGTAGCTGCAGCAAGAGTAGCAGCAGACCAAAAGTGACATATGCTTGAAATGTCTGGATTGGTGAGAAAATTTTCCCAAATGTGAGTAGGGGAGAAAGTGGTATGACAGTACCTTGGGTAGGGAAGGAATGAACACCACTGCAAAGTGATCTTTGAGTAAACACCATGTCTCCTCAAGACCTAATCCTACTTTGAAATTTCTAACAGATGGAGCTGTAGCTAAAAAAGGCGAGTGTCAGAGTGGGATGTGTGTAGCTTTTTGAGAAGCAATTTTCTGGAGACACAACACAAATCAGAGTGCACAAGGAAGTATAATTTAAGCATGTGAAAATCCTTTAGCAATAAAACCATTGGATAAATTGGAGATATGCTGTTAGAAGCAGCAGCAGAAACAAAAGTTTGGAGATATATGCTTGTCATTCTTCTAATTTAAGTCTTGTATCCTGTATTTTCTAAAACTCCTCAGACAGGAGATTAATCAAAACAGTTCTGATACATTTTGTAATCTCATCACAGTTCCTTTTGTGTCACATTGTCCCTTTGCTCAGGCCATCTGCAATGTAATGACAACCTTTCTGGTTTTGAATTGACGTATCACAATTAGTTTTTTGCTTCTATGCAAATAATTTAAAATAGTTGTTAGCTTTGTTGTTGCTGTATTTGCTCAGGTCATTAGCTATCTCATAGTTAGACACCACTTACCACAAGTGTCATGCCAACGGCCCCTTCTATCTTCTTTCTAGGAATAACCTACAAATTGCTTAAGATTTTCATCTTATTTCACAGATTTTCCAACAAAAGTTAAAGTCTTATCTATCATGGATTTGGTGGAATGTAGCACAGAGGAATCATGTTTCCATTTGGTACTGATTAGAATCTATGTAACTTAGTTTAAAGTTATTTGCCCCGCAGTTGATGAGAAATTGATTTTCCTTGCCCTACTTCTCATTTGGCTTGCATTACCTCCTACTCCATTATTTTCTTGTAATGAAATGCTTACTTTAAATTTTCTTTGGTTAATACAGATGGAAGGGGCTGCATGTTGGAGGATGTTTATTGTATATGTACTTTGCATGGGAGTAAACTTTAAATCGCCTGGGCTTAATGAAGCCCATTTAAACTTCACTAAATCACTTTTAATTAAACTTGACTCCTTCTCTCGCATCACATGGTGCTAGGATTTTGTTCTAAGCTGTTATTCTTTAAGAATGTTTTTTCTTTAAGCAATTTATCTTTGACCTTTGCATTGTATGTTACTGTGGGCCTAGGTCTATATTGCTTACTCTCCATGTGGTTCTTTACAGAGTGGAAATGTTGATTCCCCAAGTAATTTCATGTGGCCTAGGAAATGAAAATCAGGACAGCAACTCATGTGCTATGCACAGAGTCTTGCTACTACCTCAAACATATTTTGTTTAATGATAGCAATATATGAAATGTGAGAAGTATAATAATATATTTTCTGATATTTTTCATTTGTAGATTTTATTTTGTGACTTGTAGATTTAAACTTTTTTGTTTAGTGATAAGGTTGCAGTGCCTTTCCCAAGCTACAAGAGAAGGTTTAGACACATATAGCATAGTTAAAAAATATCACCTTGAAATAGGCTATGGAAATACTGTATTGAGTATACTAATGTATGCAACAGCTGTTGAGTACTGTGGCTTGAAAGTTTTCTGTGTTAAGAATTCAAGCAAACAGTGATAACAAATGCAATAGTTATTTTAGAAGGTTTGCCCTTTTCTAAGTTGCAATATAAGGTTTTAATTCCTCCCTGTTTCTGGCCATGAACACCAAATATCTGAGTTCAATTCCATGTTTTATCTACCAGGTGACCCCTGAGAAAATATATTTCATAAAGGTATGCTGCCTGGAACATATCCATAACACTTTTTGCTGATTTCAATTATAACTCTGTTTTTTTGCAGCACTTAAGAAAATTTCTGCTAAATACGTGGAAACAGAGTTCTTGGTTTTGCAATAGAGCTTTCAATGCTTTTATTGAGCTCTGGTGGTGTGATTTATGACTGCATTTACAATTTGTGTCTTTAAAAAAAATAATTTGTCTTTTCTGAATGAATTATGGAGAATCTCTAATCCAGATAATGAATTTTCAGAAGGACATGATAACACACAAAACATGATGGCACAGATGAGAAAGATTTTGGAGAGACAGAAAAATGTAATTCCAGGCATCATGAAATGTATTGATTCAATACATCACCATTTTTTGCTGACAATCCCCTTGTGAGTAATGCCATAAAAGCCCTGAGTTCCAAGTCTAAGACCAGTCTTCCTAAATTACTAGGAAAACTAGTATTAGAAAAAATCCAACGTTAGTCACTTGCTTGGTACAGCAAGAGAGGTATTCTGAAAAGCTGTTTCGCTGTTTTTGTTATACAATCTTTATAGTCCAAAGAAGTCTTCCCTGAGGAGACGTTCAGAATTACTGAGATAAGTTTCTGCTCTGAATTGCCTGTGAAGAGAGACTTTTTTTCTCCTTTATCTGCACAGGATGCTGACAGGTTTTAGGAGTGAGCTTTAATATTCTCCTTCATGATTTTGGTACAAAATGTAGTAGTATACTAATGATGTTTAATAGGACATTGGATTTGGAAGATTAAAAAGTAGGAATGATTCCTATGCAGGAAAATTTGAATTATTTAGTCCAAGTAATAGAAACAAGGACAAATCTAATGCCCCATACTGCAGACATGCACTTAGAATCAAATGCTAAGAATTTCTTTTGTAAATGCTGGGATCGTCGGTTGCAGGTGACAAAAGGATAAATGTCCAAGTGTTTAGTCAAAGGGAAGTTGTCTATGAGCCATAGATAATCTAGCTATGAAAAACTTCGGTGCAAATGTAACTGTAGAATGCTTATGACATACTGCCAGGGAAACAACCATTAATACTGGGATATAGGCCAATGTGAGAATTATTCTGACCACCTATACTCAAAAGATGCATTCCTGTAGGAGACTCCAGAAAGTCTCTTAGAATGGCCAAAGCTACTGGGAACATGACTTTGAAAAGGATGTGCTCTAAATTAAATTTTAACATTCCTTAACAGTCTTGAAACAAGTGGCTTCCTCTGACATATCATCTTTACCTTTAATCACAGAATCATCCAAGTTGGAAGAGAACTTCAAGATCACCTAGTCCAACTGTTAACCCAGCACCATCATAACTACCCCTAAACCAAGCACCACATCCACATGCTCGTCTGGGCAATTTATCCCAATGCCTTTCCACTCTGTCAGTGATAATTTTTTTTCTCTAATAGCTAATCTGAACCACCTCTAACAAGGGAAAGGGTTAAGGACCCATCTTTACTGATAGAGAAGATTATGTCCTTTTCTATTTGCTGCGTTTTTGAAATACTGACATTATACTGACTTTTCTTTGCAATAAAACAGAACAAATCACATTTTTATTTAACTTCATTTTCAATCTGAGTTGTCCTTCACAATGCAATTTTGTTTTAACCTGATGTTCCTTTGTCTTACTATATATTTCATTACCTGTTTAATTAAGAAAAACATAGTGATGCCATGATATTTGGGTTGGTTTTGGTTTTATGTATGTATGAGCAAAAATGGGCCATAAGCATTTATGAGCTTCATGCATACAACATATTAGAAAAATCTTCCTATTGGAATTCATGACTTTCATATAGTTCAGAATCTTTGTACAGAGATCATGCTTGTTTGGGCCCTAAGCAAGTGTTCTTCAAAAAAAATGCATGCATCCTCCATTTCCCAGATCTCATGTTGTGTTCAGAAAGAAAAACAGATATGGAAGCAACTGTATTCAAGGAAGGCACTATCTTTCAGACTTATTTACTGATATTGAACTCAGAATAAACTTCGTGATGCAATGCAGACTGAAATCTAATAATCTAAGCTGCAGAGATTCCTGCCTTTCAGCTCAATTATTTTTCACAGCAGCTTCTTTGACAGTCCTCCTAGTTATTCAATCACAACAATCTGTGAATCCTCTAATCTTCTTTACAGTACTCTCTAAGGAGAAGTCTGTCTCAATGCTGAACACATGGAATTCTCACTGAATTACTGGATTAAAATGTGAATAAGATTTTATTTTAATTAAAAATTCTGCTGTAGGAACTATAAAAGTAGTAGAAAATAATGTGAATGTTGAAAGTATCAATTAGCTATGGAAAAATTACCTTTCCTTAAGGTAACTGGTGATATAAAGTTGTTTAATTGCACTAACTATTTACTGTGATGTGAAAAATAAGGACAGAATTATCTCTAATTCTCATTGTTTTAGAACAAAGGTATAAAAGCCTAAAGAAGTCATTCTTATTTATTTCCTTATCTGGTGCTATTGTGTCATTTGGGCTTTCTTATCTGTAAGTAATTAAATCTGTCTGGAGCGTCTGCCACTTATCAGGAATTTTTAAAATTTAGCATTTAAATACAAACACATACCTTATTTACATAAGCCTTTAATTTATGGCTATGTAAAATGATTTAATCAGAATATGATACAGTGCTGTACAGAGTTCATGACCACAGCACAAACCCTTCTTCCTGTTTTCTATCTTTCAGTTTTTCTTAATATGCAGAGAATTAAAAACTAAAATAAAAATGCGATAAGATTTCCCATCGTGAATGTTTTCAAAGGTTGGAAAAAAGTCTCAAATTTGAAAAACTTAATTTCCAATAGATGCTTTCATTTGTCATCTGTTTTCATAGAGTCCCTAAAATAATCGTACAACCATAAGGCTGTAAAGAAATTTGAGATATCCTGTCCTAACAGCTCAAAGCAGGATGAGGTACACCTGAAAGATTTTTATCTAACCTTTTCTTAGAGATGTCTAGTCATGGCTATTCCATAATCTTCCTAATGAATTTATTTCTCTGCTTCATTACCTTCATTTTACTACTTATTTTTCCTCAGCGTAAATCTCTTTTGATACAATTTGTCCTATGCACTTTGAACATGGAGTTAAATTTATTGTCCCTTCTCTTTTATCTCACTTTTTGGCAATTTGCACATTTTAATTTTCTCAGTGTTTTTTTTTTGTCTGTGTGTTCCCCCCCCCCCCCCTCTTTTTTTTTTTTCTTTTTTCCCCAAATGAACAGGATTTGGTACAGGGGTAATTATTGTACGATGACTAAGAGTGTCAGTTAATTCCATAATTTTCAGTGTGTGCTCCCAAACTTCATGCCATGAGCCATTGTTGCCTATGCTAATTATATAAAATTACCTCAATGTGACCATCTTTGTTGAAAATCTACCTTCATTAGGGTAAGCTGTTATACAGCCACCTGTGTAGGAGCTCACTACATGTACCTTTCCCAGGATCACAAAGAACCTTGGAAAGAACCTGTTCCTCTGAGATGACTTCCAATTACTGCTGTTTGAGACCATCCTTTCCCCTTCTGCAAGACCCTGACACATTTCTTTCCAAATGCAGCAACAAAGTAGGCATGTTCCCTGCAGACACTGCTCACCCCACTTCTTCTCCTGAGTATCATTTACCCAAGGTACTGAATAAACTGGGCTGCCAGATGTGTTTTTCTCATCCCACCCTCATATCTCCACCTTCCTCTGTTCCTCTCTTGGGCTGTACAACATGGGATGTTTTCATCCTAAATCCCAAAGGCTTGGAAAAAGACTAAAAAACTGGAGACAAGGTGTTTTAATAAAATATGTTGGACAAGATTAAACATAGGTATGAATACTTATACTTGTCATCAAGTAATATTGTTTTCTTTTACTAAATGATAAGCATTATGTCTTAGATTTATATGCCTCTTAGATTTATCAAGAAAGGCCCTGATATATTTGGAAATGTTTGTTACAAAAGTAATTTAAATACAAATGCAATTTAAATGTAAATGTTTTATATTACACATAGTAATGTACCCGTCACAGTGCTCATCGCTTTGCTTTTTCCCAAAAAAACAACTCAACATATAATAGCAGAGATAATATTTTGACTAAATTATAATTCCTCCCTTTTTACAAAGAGGTTTCTTCTTACTTTGAAAAATATTAAGTGAATGGAGGATTTACACAAGATGCACAGAAATTGCTTTTAATCAAAGAAATCAATCAGTGGCAAGTTGTGACAAACTATACCCTTACTTTGTTAGATATTAAAAAAAAATAAATCTTCCATTGATACAGTTAGCAATAAATATATATGAATATTATGAGTATATGATTTGAAATAATAAAAGGGTAAAAAACTCAGCATTTCAGTCTGTATAATGACATTCCTATCCTTTCCTCACTTCATTTATTCTTCAACGAAAAACTTCTGAATCCACTACTTTTTAATTTCAGGCTCCCTACTTGATTGCCATGCAGAGTGAGTGAAATTAAATAGCAAGGGTAACTGCATCCTGCAGATCGGATAGAATTTAAAGGCTCTGGGAAAATACATCTCAGCAAAGATTATGGCAAGTTTAATCCATTTTGGTACAGAGAGTACACCATCACCTTTCTATTTAATTTGCAGGTTCTCAATGTAGTCATTTCAGAAACTCAAGTCCAAGAAGTAGAAGTGACAGGCTCTGAAAAAAAGGCCTAAGCAGAGGGAATGCAAGTGCTAAGAAAATTACTTTTATTTTTTAACACATTAATGTCTTTTCAGTCCAGCATAATAAATATATTACATGCATTCCATCTGTTTACGATTTCAAGTACTGCAGTGATTAGTTGGAAAAAACTAAGGAAATGCAGCTCCATAAAATGCACTTGTAACTGTGTTTAAACTGGGATTTTTAGTAAGGCCCAGTATTGGCCTTGTTTTCCTTAATCTAAATTTGATTGGAATTTATTGCCATGACTGTAGTTTCCATACATCCCTGGTGTTCCTACAGTAATCAAGGATTTCTGGAGACTCTGAAGAGGGTTGATACTGGGTCTGTTTCACTAATGTGCTGAGATTTTGTACTTGTGATAGGACACAGTTTCTCTAAGGTGCATCTACTAAGGTGAATTGATGTGTTGTAACCAGTGGATGGCAAGCACTAATAAGCACAGTAATTTTCTTTTTCGAGGTTATTTAGGTAAATGAAGTGCATTACTCACTAAGAACATGCTACCAGCAGGAGTTCTCTTTATTAACCTGGCTATGCACCACATAGCAAATTGCCTCTTAATCTTTGTTTTGTTTTGTTTTCTTGCTATTAGCCAAATTAAAGAGGCAAAAATCTTCTTTATAGAAGGAGTGGTAGAGTCTATTAAGTAATAGGATGTGGCTAGGAGAAAAGCAAACCACAAACATGAAGTTCAGTTTGCCTGAACTACCCATGGTCATATGGAAGTTTGCAGTCTTAGAGTTCACTTTTTTTTTTTTTGAAAATGTTGAAAGTTGTGTTTCTGCACTTGAAAAAGCAGAATCAGATGAGTATGCTTTCTGGGTGGGAATGCTATTTTTAAAAATAAATTCAATATTTTATTAGAATTTATCTAATGCATTTTATATTTTATTTTTATATTTTATTTGCAATAGCTAGATTCTGAAGGTGGTATATCAGATATAATGTTTTTTCTTCTCTAAACATAACTGAGAATGTGTGTTTGAGATGAAATCTAAAAGCATAGGAAGTCCCAGTTACCTACTGCAATTTTTTTTTTTCCTTTCTGTGGTCTTAAATATTTAGCCTCCAAAAATAGATTATTATTTCATGCAATATTTTGCACAGAAGGGTTCATGATCTTTGACTGGGGTTTCAGCATACTGCCTTAGTATAAATAGTACATTGTAATCTCTTTGGTAATCTGGGAAGATGAAATACTCTTACAAATTCAACAGGGCTTAAAGGCTTTTAAAAGACACAGAGGAGAGGAGAGGTCATAGAAGCTCTTTGTGTCCCTCCATTTTCTCAGATTTGTACTCAGATGCTTTGTTTACCTTCTTCCATACTCCATCTTTTCCAGAATTGATGCAACTTCTTTGTCTCATACCTTGAAACTTTGTGCTAGTTTCTTGTTAATAACACTCCCTGTCTTCTATTAGACTGCAAATGAGGTGCTGACTGTTCTTCTGCTCCCTTATTTCTTGTGGTGGGTAGTCTTAGGCCACCCTTCCAGAGGTTATTATTGCTCAGCAAATAGCTGTTAATGAAAATTACCTGTTGCTCTGTGACATTATCAATAAAGGGTAGAAAAAATATATTGGCAGACAAAGCCAATTTGTGTGCAATTCTATCTAAGCCATTAGGAAAGGGATATTAAATGTTTCACTCACTAGGCTGTAATTGGTACATCATCCATTCTTATGGGTTTCTTCTTTCAGACATAGTGTTCAGGTGGCTGAGGCCAGAGTGCTGTGTCTCTCTACTCTTTATTAATGTCCATCACTATGCACTGGAGTATTTTAAAAAATGAGGATGTGTTGAGAGAGGAAGGCAGTGGGTTTTTTGTTTTGTGTTTGTTTGTTTGTTTGTTTGCTTGTTTTCCCTTATTTTGTTGTGGACAAACAATTTCTATGGGAATTTTTCGGAGCAAATGCAGTATTTGTCAAAATTGTCATTCACTTAGCAAACAAGAAGAAAAAATTGCTCTTTTAGAGGAAATAAAAAAATGTCCTGTTCCAAACAGTAAAATTGCCTTCCTTCCCTCTTCTTTATTCTGTGTATCTGAGCCTGCACAGATGCATTTTAAAAAATTAAATGTCAGTAACAGCAGATAACGGAAAAACTTTCCTATTAACATTCCCACAAAAGCTGATGAGCTCTGGATGTATATGATTTGTGAAAAAATATATATCCGTGAACCTTATTTATTGTGTATATTACTCAAAGTCAATGGGCATACTGATGATTTCTTGAAAATCAGGTGAATTTTGATTAAACTTTGACTCTTGAAAGATAATTAGCATAAGAAAATAGTCTACATAAATTAATTGCCCTGGGACTCCCAGCAGGATTTCCACCTACACTCTTTGCCCATGGGTCTTTGTTGTCCCCTTCAGGTCAGGCCTTGGTCACTGCCTGAGCTATGTCTGGGTGTGTCTACCTTCAGTTCTGTCTCTGGTCCTGTCTCCTAGACAGACTTTGGACCTGCCTTGTAGCTTTGTCTCCAGCCCTGTCTCTGACCTTGTCTTTTTTGCTCCTGACTGGCCTCCCTGGATGGACTTTAAACCTGGTCCACCACTTCGACTTGTTGATGGAGCCTGTTGCCAGGATCTTGCTGTGCTTGCTGTATTCAGACTCTCTGAGGCTGAACCTTGTTGGTAAGGACACTGCTTGTGCTGGGGTTATCTTGGCTCCCATCTCCTCTTCTCTCAGAGAGCCCTTGCTCCAACCTGAAATATATCTGGGCAAAGTCTGAAATTCCATTAAGAAAATTCTACCAGTGATTTTGCCAATCTTGATTTCCATAACAATATCTTAGAGTCATTGAATTGTTTGACTACATTCCAGTAGACCTTTAAAGATGATTTAGTTTATCCCATCTGCTTTGGACAGAGGCATTGTCCACTAGATCAAGTTGCTTAGAGCCATGTCCAACCTGCCCTTGAATAACTTCCAGTAACGGGGCATCCACAATTTCTCTGACAAACCAGTCTCACCACTCCTATCACAAAAAAAAAAAAAAAAAAAAACAAACTCATCCTCATATCTAGTCTAAATCTGCCCTCTTTAAAATCATTATCCCTTGTAGAATTGCAAGAACAATGGCAATTCTCTCCGCCTTTCCTCATAGGAGAGGAGCTCCACCTCTCTGATTTTTTTTGTGCCTCTCTCTAGACCAGGTCAAGGCCTTTCCTGTACTGAGGGCTCCAGAGCAGGATGCAGCATTTCTGGTGGAATCTCAGCAGGGTGAAGCAGATGAGGGTGAATCACCTCCCTTGACATGCTGGCCACACTTTTTTTGGTGCAGCCCATGACACAGTTGGCTCTCTCAGTTCTGAGCACACATTGCCATCCCATGACTACTTTTTCATTCACCAATATATCTCCAAGTCCTTCTCTGCAGGTCTGCTCTCAATCTGTTCATCACGCAGATACTGGTGATTGGCATGACCCATGTGCAGAATGTTGTACTTGGTCTTTTTGAACTCCATGAGGTTTTTGTAGGCCCACCTCTCCAGCCTGTCAGGGTTCCTCTGGATTGCATCCATTCCCTCCAGTGTGCAGGCTGCACCACACAGTTTGGTGTTGCCCAAGGGACAACACTTATTGCTAATCTCTATTTGAGCAGTATCCAAATACAGATTAAATGGTGACAGAGAAAACTCCTTGACAATGGGACTCTTAGTTGAATATCCTGACTGTCCTAATAGTCCTTGATGTGACTTTGGCTAATAAAACTATCACTTTTCCAAATAACTCCCAGGTACGGAAATACCTAGAAATTTGCAATGACCAAACTCTTCAGGAGGTGTTTTTTATTGTTCTAGACAGTGGTTTGAGCATGTTTCATTTACTGCTACTTTTGTAGATCACATGTAACCATTTGACTCAAATTCTCAGCTTTTCTAAAGGCGATAAAGGCAGTTGGTTTCCCTAAAAATATTCTAGTGAGTAAATTTAAACACATAGATGCAATAAGACAGTAACCTTGATTGGGAGTGGTGTCTAAATATGACATGAACCTTAAGAAACAATTAACTAAATTCTTTCAAATGCACATTTTAAAAATCCTTCTCCCTTCAGCTCTGACAGTCATACAACAGATCTGCTTGGTTTAGTTTCATGCCATTGCAATGACACCAGTGCCATGACTTCCAGACTCTACTGCAGAATTTAGTGGGTAAGTGTTTTGGCAGTAGAATTTACCAAATATTTACTGTATTTTTAGAAGCTGTTGCTCAAATTAGACTGACTAGGTATATCTGGATAGACACGTGATGCTGAGTCAGAACACCTCTGAGAAAGCAATGTTTCATGTAAGTATTTTTAATTTCCTTTTAACAGACAGATTTTGTTTCTACTAATAAGCAACATACCCTTTTGTTTCATAAGCACATAGCAATTATGTTAATCATGGTTACAACATTTACCAGAACTGTAAGCATTGAATAACATATTGTATGATGACAAAAAAAAGGAGATTCTTATCTAAGTTTTCATTTTTGACCTACTGTTTCACATTGAAGTGACTAAGTTATTTTTAACTTTTCTGTTCTTTCTAGTCAGAGTTATTTTTAATTGTGTCTATTATTTTATAGAGGCATGTGCAGTAGCATTTTGCTTGATTAATTCCAGGCACTAAATTTGTCTTAGAATGGGGGTGGAAATAGGTAATCATCTCTATAAATTAACTCCATGTCAGGGAAAGTCTTTTTCTTTGTTTCATTAGGGTAATCAAAATAAAAGGCAAAGACAAGCAGGAGGAGTTTCTACCCTGTTTTCTATTGAGTGTATCTGATTTTCTCCACTCAAAGTGATCTCAAAAGGCAGAAACTTCACGATGCATAGCAATAGGCCATGTGAGAGTAAAGTCTTGGAGCTGACTGACTAGATAACAGCTTTGCATACAAGGATCTGGAGGTCCTGGTGGACAACAAATTGAACACAAATCCACAGTGTGTTCTTGCAGCAATGAAGGCTAACTACACACACTGATTTAGAAAGAGCACCAGAGCTACAGAGAAAGAGTACGAGAGGCAAAAGAAGCAAGTTAAAGTGAAGGAATTTTTAATCCCATTTAATTTTCATGATAAGGATGGTCAAAGGGTGGACCAGATTGCCCAGAGAAACTATGGAAACTCCATTCTTGATGATATAGATTCACAATTATATTGAAAAAGTTTTGGGTGCCTTGATCTAACCTGGGAGTTGAGTCTAACCTCTAAATGCTTTCGACAGGAGTTTGGACTTCATTCCTTGTGGAGGAACCCTCCAACCTGTATCATCTGCAGGCCCAAAGGAGAGCCAAAAATATGATCAGAAGTCTGGGGCACCTCTCCCGTGAGGAAAGACTGAGAGAGTTGAGCATTTTCAGCCTGGGGAGGAGAAGGCTTCAGGGAGACTTTCTTATTAGCCTTTTAGTATTTAAAGGGGGCTGTGTAAGAAAGATGTGGGCAAACATTTTAGCATAGGTTGTGACATGACAAGGTTTGATGGTTTTAAACTTAGAGAGGGCAGATTTAGGAAGAAATTTTTTACACTGCAAGTGGTGGAACACTGGCACCTGTTACGCAGAAAGGTGGTGGATGCCCCTGGAAATCCCTGGAAACATTCAAGTTCAGCTGGGATGGGGCTTTGAGCAACCTGATCCACTTCTAGCTATCCCTGCTCATTGCAGAGGGATTGGACTTGATGACCTTTAAAGGTCTCTTCCAAACCAAAGAATTCTATGGTTCCATGAATCTATCAATCTCTGCTTCTGAAATGACAGCAGACCATTCCAAGATTATTTTTTCTAGACATCAGATTTATTTCTGTTTCCACAAAACAGTCACTGCAGCTTTTTACAAAGGTTGAATGACCTTAGATTTTCCCCTGAAGGAATACTAGTTTCATTTATTTGTCTCTTCTCAGGCAGAGAAAGTACTAGTCTTCTTGTTGTGAAGGCTAATGCTGATTTAATGGTATAATTCAAAAAAAAAAAAAAAGGAAAAAAAAAAGCAACAAAAGATGCAGGGTAACAAGTTTCTAGTTAGAATGATGTGATACCTTCTAAGTTCAGGGCAGCATTCTGAGACTTTCTTCTTTGCTGAGATATAGAAATAATTGAGCAGCAGCACTGCTAAAATTAGCATATAACTCTAGTTGAGCAAATCCTTTCACTCATTCCTGCAATTTAGGATGATGTACACAAAAAAAATCAAAAGCACATAATAAATGACTTCTTCATATATATGCTACCTTGAAATTGAAATAAAGCTCTTCAGATCCTTACAGGAGGGACTTTTAAAAAACTGATATATGGCACCCAGAAACGTTAAGTCAGGATGTCAGGTAGAATCTTCACATTTTTTTAATTGAATTTACTCACTTAGCATCTTCTTTCTCATCTTTGAGTTCATGCTCTTCCTGCTGATTTGTCTTAGCTGGTTCAGTTGAGTTTTCAGGTTTTGAAGGCTCAGGTGCTTTTGCTGATTCTTTATCTAGGAAAAAGGTTTTAATTTTATAAAATGAATTTTTAAAGAATTATAATAATACTTTTGAAGGAATCACAGTCTGTCTGACATTATTTCCTCAGTAGATAAGCACTAAAAGACACGACTTCTAGGACCTGACCTTTGAACAATATCCTGCATAAATCTATTTAAGTGCCAATTGTACACAGCATGTTTATGATAAGTATACCATTTATAATATGTAATTTACATGTGTTTTTTAACTAGATTCATCAGTATCAAGCTCAAAAATGGTCAATTCAGTGCTCTTCTTTACTTTTGAGGGACAAGAAGTCATGCAGCAAATCAGAGGACAGATAGATATGTCCAGAAATGCCTTGTGAAATATGGGAAGAAAAATAAAAAGTAGCTAATTTTCTTAGGAATAGAAATGCTAATAAAATTATCTATATTTCAGTGTTTATACTGCATCAAAGATGTTGCATCAGGTGCCATCACGGTAGTGTTTATTGCTGAGTAAATTATGATTGAAATTTATCATTAAGGAGGTACATTGTACTTTGTCTAGTCTATTTCTTCTTTTCTGTTACTAGTAACTTTTTCAACGTCATTTAATCAGGAATTCTGTAGAGTTTGAAACAAATGGCGTGGTCTCTTACCATTTAAGTGGTCTTAAGTGATGCTATCTTATAATTAGTCCCATATCCTTTTTAAAATTAAAAATAATTTGATAGCTCTCATCAGTCTGACATTTTGCATAATGGAGGAACAAGCTCAGCCTTCACAAGCACTTTAAGTAATGTGATGATAGAGAAAAAAAGCTTGGCAGCAAAACAAATAAACAAATAAATCAGGAGCCTGTTGTATGTGCTGTATTTTAAGTTTGAGGCAGCTCAAAAAAAATATCAGATTTTGAATATTTTAGATGGATAGTGTAAAATTACTTTTCTGATAGTTAAACTCCATATTTAGAGAGCTATTCCTTTAAAAGGAGTAAAAACTTCCAGCATTTGTTGCAGTTTCTGCTCCCTTTTGAATTTATGGTTTGTAGAATCCCAGTTCTACCTGCCTTAACTCCCCAATCCAAAAAGCCAAGTACTTAATCAAGAGTGACAGCAAAGTTAATCTCAACATTTCTGTAATCACCTCACTTTGGGAATTTTCTTTATCATAGCAGTTACACCCAGCTGTATCTATACTAGCATAAGACACAATCTGATATGAACAACTAGAGCAGGAAAATGGTGCTGAAAGCATGGCATTGAATTTATATCTCTCAGATATCAATGTACGTCTTATCTGGCAGATAAATTTCAAATGAGGTATACTGTAATCCACTGAAATTAGTGACAATCATCAGCTGAGTAAAGTAGTTTGACTCATGGAGTTATTCTGGTTTGGTTTTTTTCTAGAGGAACCCAGTTATGAGTTCTTAAAGGGTTTTGGGGTTTTTTTGGTGGGAAAGAGAAAATCAGGGGACAATCAAGAAGGTTTTGTTAGAAGGGCATTCTTCATTGAAACAAAATGCGAATGTAATCACAATGTTAAGTGTAACAGGCTCCTGAATTAGACAATCCATCTGTGGAATGACAACATGTATGAGAAACAAAATACACGAAGTAAAAAATATATGGTGCTTGCACATAAACACTCCAGTGCAGAGGATAACTTCTAAGTTTGATGGATATTCTCAAGGTATTCAGTCTGATGTCTGAACTCACACTGACCATTAAATTGTTGATTGCATTCAGACTGAAGGAAAGCCTTAGGATTCCATGAATTTTCCAAATTTTCACATACAAGGATTCATAAATTTCTAGCAGGGCTTATTTGCATTAATATTAGGATATCAGGGCCTAGCACCACTACTAGCTGTGTGTCAAATTTGAGCTTTTTCTTTCCATGTGAAATTGAGAGGACTGTCTGCATAGTCAAATTCAAAAAAACCTAAACCTGTTGCTCTTCACTGCTTGAATCTAGTTTGTCTGGTAGCTTACTTTGATTTATTATAATTAATTAATTAATTAATTTTATTAATTTTTTATTATTCCAGGCCCAAAGGAATGCCCTTAAGAACAGTGTGGTAGTAATTTTAGGGAAAATTTAGTATACAGCTCTTGGTTTCCAAAAGAAATAATGATCCAGCAGGTAGGTGGTAGGCTTGCAGGGCAGCTTTGCATAACTTTGGTCATGGTGGTGAAATCATGAGTGAGAAGAAAGGCAAAACCATGCCAAGGCACCAAAAATGAATGCAATTTTCAAAACATCCAGATCCAAGCTTTCTCATCAAAACAAGGGGTTTGAGTTTTTCTGAATTATTTGCATTCTCATTGTACTGGCATATAGGTGGATGAAGTTCTCAATGCATTACTAGTGGGAGTTGAGGAATGCAGCTCACTGCTGTCTACACATTCTAGATATTTGGCCTTCCTGTAAGGATAACGCATTTTAAAACTGTATTGAGATACGTGCTGCTGGTTCTCATTTAAGATGGAAGTGGAAAGTGATGGTTGTGGAAGTATTATTTTTGGGGAAAAGCACTGCTTAATGGAATCCCTCCAAATAAATCTGATTAAATTTAGAGGACCACTGAAACCTCATCATACCAGTGATCTGCCTAGGACCCCAAGGAGCAAGGAACAAGAAGCAATTTATGAGACATAGTTGTTTACCTCTCTTAGATAAGTTTTTAGATATTAAGATATGAATAAATAGCAGCAGCTGGGTAGTAGCAATCCAAGTATAGAACAGAAAGAGTGCTTTTGCTTTGCTATACTTCAGGAAGGGAAGAATTTCTTTCCTAGAATTCCCAGCCAGCTCCACTGCCTTGCACTACCAGTCTGACCAGTATCATTTCTATGCTTCCTTTCTCATCTCTACTGTGTGGATATACATAAAAGTAGAACTTATCATGGCTAGCAGTTACTAGTATAAAAAGCAAAGTTTCCTGGGCTTCTTCTTTTGCCTGTTCAAAAGCACATTTTAATGCTTTTTTATTTTAAGCACATTTTAATCATTAACTGACATAATCTTACGTAATTTTGAATCCACAATATATTGTTTTATAGGGTGATTCACAAAACATTGACTCACTGTTATAATTTTCTTCAGTGGAAGCAGTATTCCCATCAGAACACCCATACATAATGTCTGTTTTATATTAATTAAATATATATGGTCAAATACTTCCTTCTACTGCTAACTTCTTAGTGACTTTTAAAAAAATGTAGTCATTTTAAAAAACACTGATTTTTAAAAACTACTACATGATTGTACAATGATAGTGTAGTACTAATTATAGTTAATTGAGTTGCTGTGTAATACAGTTGCAAATGTTACCACTCATTGTGAGCCTGATACTTCTGAGTCTAAAATTTTAGCCTGTTAGAGTTGCTGAATTTTCCCAAGGGAGAATTTCTTGGGAAGGTTTTCTTCTCAAAACAATCTTGGCAAACAACTGTCCTCTCTCAAATGGTGTAGGGGCTAGCATAGCTGCTTTCCAAGCTGTTGGCCTGGGTTCGATTCCCTCTTTAATTCCATTGGATAAACTCGAGAGACAGCAAAAGCACCAGCTGAGAAGGATTGTTTTGAGAAAGAATGGTTGTTTCCCATGATTGTTTTGGAAAAAAAACAACCTTCCTGGGAAATTCTCCCTTGGGAAAATTTAACATCTACTAACACGCTAAAATTTTAGACTCAGAAGTATCAGGCTCGCAACTCATTTCTGATGTTTATTACCAGGATTAATGTAAACAATGTTGATTTAAAGAACATTGAATGTTGGTTTTTTTTGTTCCTTCAGTACTGAAAAGTAATCCTGCTAATCTGATTGGCCTGAAGTATCATGACCTGTTTTCCAATACTTGGCAGAAACACAGAAGAGAATTAGTCATGGTAGACAGAAAGACAAAGATAGAGGAATACTTTATATTTCTTCTGTTGAATATATATTTGATGGTTGCTTGAAAACTTTGTGCAGATTGATGTTTGTGCTCTCTGCTCGTTTCAACTCGGGTATAATTAATTTTTTCACAGTGGCTGGTACGGGGCTGTGTTTGGATCTGTGCCAAACACAGGTCTGACAATATTGAGATGTTTTTGCTGCTGCTGAGCAGGGCTTACACAGAGCCAAGGCCTTTTCTGCTGCTTACACTGCCATGCTGGTCAGGAGACTGAGGATGCATGGAAGGTTGGGAAAGACATAGCTGGAACAGCCGGCCCTAACTGGCCAAAGGGATATTCCAGTCCATGTGACACTTTATATACTGACCATAAACTGGGGGAATGAAGTAGGAAGGAAGTTTGGAGTGAATGGTATCTATCTTCCCAAGTAACTGTTGCACAGCATTGGAACCCTGCTGTCCTGGATGTGGCTGAACACCTACCTGTCAATGGGAAGTGAATTAATTCCTTGTTTTGCTTTGCTTGTGTGCATGGCTTTTGCCTTCCTTAATAACCTGAAAAAATATCTCAACCCACAAGTTTTCTAGCTTTTACTCTTCCAGTTCTCTCCCTGATTCTGCTTGTTGGTGACTTAGTGAGAAGCTGTGTGGGGCTTGGTTGCTGGCTGGGGTTAAACTACAACATGCTTACATGATAAAACTAATTTAATTAATATACAAATAATGGTGGCAATTTTAATGGTGCATGGAAACACCTGAGGGCAGACAGCATTGTTTGAAACAGGAAATGTTGTAGAAAGACATGGGTAGAGTCTGCCAGTAGGAGGAAGAGTGACTAATGTTTGAGTAACCTGTTTTTTTTAGCCATGATGTATACGCCTTAGAAACATTTTTTAAGCCCTGTTTTTTAGGGGGGACATTTCCTCTTTTTACAAAGTGTTAAACATTTCAAAATATATTAGAAGTCTCAAATTGTCCCTTAAGTGGTATTGCCTGCAAAGTAACATAGAGAGCATGTTTTCTTGAATAGCTGGAGTAAAGATTGACTTTGCATTCAGAACAGTGGAATGGGAATAAGAGAACCAGTCTACAAACTCCCTGTGACACTTCTGACATAGTAATTTGCCTGATTGTCCTTGCCTCACAGAGATGTTCTTGAGCAATCCAAAATATCTAAAAATGGTTATAGGGTCACAAAGATCTCAAGAAAAAAATAAAAACACTGGAAATATAGGGATGAAGGAGAGAAAATACTTCAGCTCTGACATTACAAAATGCACACTTTTGTGACTTTACAAGCAACATTTTTTGAACAAATGTTATGTGCAGGGAAAAAGAGTTCAGAAACCAGCAGATGTGAAACAAAACAATCAGTAAGTCCATCTTAACCCTCAACTTTAGTGGCTAACAGAAGTATTATTTAAGTTTATTTTCTATAAAGAAAGAGAGAAAGATTGTATGAAGAAGTTGAGTTTGTTTTCCTAGCATTTATACCTGTCATTTATGTGAAAAATGAAGATCTGAGAGGAATTAAAAGACTTCACATCAGCAGGAGTGGAAGCAAGCTGATTAAACATATTCAAGCCCATGGTAATCTTTAAAAAAAAAACCAAAACATTTTATGGGAATAGCTGCCTGTTTTCTGAGTGCCAGTGATGAGCATAAATGATAAGGGGACAAGGAGTAAGATTATTTCAAAGTCTCTTTGGATTGGCAGGTTTAGTTCATTGGGCGGCAGATTATAAAATCACATACTTAATTTGTATTTTTTTAAATAAAAACCTCTTATTTAACTCTGGATTTCCTGGTGCTCAGGGACAGGTTTTGTAAAGCCGCTTAAGAATATCTTAAGAGTCAAATTTGTAACAGGCGAAACTGAAGTTTTACCTGCAAAATTTCACACTTAATTCAAATCACCCTTCTCAGAGGTTTAACTCAGTTGTAGTCCATGCAGAGTTAGTTGGTACCTAATTAACCAGAATTAGCCAAGGTTTTACAGCATAGGATTTTGGTACCCTCAATAAATACATCGGCTTTATTTTTATGTCCAGGAAGAGAAAGCAACCATATTCTGTATAACAGCTAGTGATCAAGACTCTACTCTGAGAAGATCTTGGCTCTGGACCTTATTTCTTTGCAATAGGGTCAAATACCTGTTGGGAGGATTCTCCACCCCCCCACTTTTTTTTTTCAATTATTGAACAATTGTAATAAATACATACTGAAAATACATACTGAATGTAAAATACATACTGAATATAAAATACATACTGAAATAAAATCCTTTCATTCTTCCTGCATGGTTACTGTTTTGATTAATTTCTATGTTCATTCCGTGGTCCAGGTTTAGGTCAGTTACATGCTCCGTGTTGCATTCTAACTTCTCGGATTCCGCAGGGTTTTCTTTTCTGCACCATGGCCCAGAGGCTTGCAAGACCTCTCTAGCTGAAGAGACCTCTCTAATTCTACAGCAGCGTGAGAGATGGGTTTGAACTCTCCTATTATGAAGGAGGCAAGCTATAACAGCCAGGCTAATATATGAGAGGGGGCAGCCATCAACGTCTTCTGCTTTTACGTTTTTTCTTAGTGGAAAAGTGGCTGTTCCTTAAGAACCCAAACAGAAGAGGGAGTATGGAGTGGATTGAAGTTCCTTTTGAGCAGCCTTTCCTCTGCGGTGCTGCACTGCTTACCTGAGATACTTTCCAAAGCATCTAGGCTCTGAAGATACTAAATATCACTGAATATTAACACAATAATCTCCCAGAATGGAGGTTCTGTCTACTTTATGATATAGAGGTGCAATTGCAGCATGTGTAGAAATACCTATGATAGTTTTTTTTTAGCTTTCTCACTCAAGTCCTACCAGGAACAAAGCAATGCCAATATGCACTTTCATAAAAGCTGAATAAATGTGACTGTGATTCTGGAAAACATCTTTGAGACCCTTGTTGATTTAGTAGATGATGAAAACCTAGAGTATTGGAAACAGGCTAGTTTCTAGTAAGGGAAAAATGTAAAGATGAGGACAGACTTCAGAGAAATGCTAAAATGTAGTTGGAAAGAATCAAACTGTAATTATCTGTCAGGAGGATGAAAGAACTTATAAACACAGAATGATAATCATCCATCCTCCACCAGCTAGCAGGTGGAGGATGGATGTGTCCTTCTAAAGAGCATAACCACCAACAGAGCTATTGAACAGCAGTGGGTAAAACAAGGGAAGCATTTGTATAGCCAGTCAATTATGGGAGGTGATAAATATGTAAAGAAATTACAGCAATTGGATTAAATATCACAGAGAACCTATAATTAGGTGAATCACACTTTGTTAAGTACACAAAAAAAATGCAGGGAATGAATTAAAAAAATAATCCATTATGGAACAAACTGACTAAGCACAGAGAATTAATTACAGAGTGAACTAATTATGCAGAGAATTCATCACTAAGCAAGCTAATGAGAGAGAGGGCAACTGAGGAGGTGGAGATAGGGCAATGAGTAGCCAAGAAAGAAGCCAAAAGTACCAGGTGTTCCTGACTGACCTAAGTGGCCAAGTTTTAATCCAACAGGCTCCAATGGTACCCCCTGCTGGATGCTCATGTGTGCTGAAAACGTTGTGCTGCTTTGTGAAGTACATGGAGAAAGGGAGAAGGTAATGGCTGGTTTTGGTCATGTGAAAAGAAAAGGGGTTAAGATAAACTCTACTCAGTCTGTTGATTTTTATTTGGCATTATGGAGCTGCAAACTGATACTATGATTAAGGGTTTTACTGGTCTATTTAATTTTGATTATAGCAGAGAAAGTAATGAGAGACCTTGGAAAGACTTTTCTCTAGCACATTTGAAGTTCTCCATTTAGCTGATCTGCCTTAACTAATGTTGTTTGAGCTGTGGCTGTGCTTTAATATTTCTCTCCAAATCTGTACATACAGCAAATCATGCTTTCTGTAGTCTCTCATCTTCTGCTTACCCACACAAATTTTCATTTTGTCTTCCAGAAGATAACCACATGATTTTAGGTTTGACACAAAGTTAACAAAACTTTGCAGAAGTTTTTTCTAGACCCTCTTGTGAACTGCTTTAGTCCCACTTCCATTTTCTGTCCAGAGATAAAGAAGTCCCTTACTTGGTTCAGATGACAGGGTGGTGAAATTACATAATTACAGATTACATTCAGGGTGGTGAAATTCATAAGCTTCTCCTGAGGTTCCTGTGTAAATGTTGTGGCTTGTGTAGCTGTTGTCTGTCTAACTCATTAATACCCTCAGTGTCTTGTGGCTGTTTGAAAATGAGGGAGTGCCTTCCAAAAACTATGGATTTAATTAATTAATGCCCCCCAAAAATGGGAACCCTAACTGTAATCTTATAATTTCCTGAAGTAATTAATGGTGTAGTTGCTACTGTACCACCACATTAAAAGGGAAAAAAAGTAGTTTAATATCCCAAAATATATCTTAATGAGTTATAATAATCTGTAAAGTTAGATTAAGTTTTTAATAGAAACAGAAAGAATTTCTATAGTGATACTCCATTCTATGATGGGATAGTATCTGTGACTTAGTTTTGCTAAAATGTCTAATATCAAATTTATTTTTTTTCCATTGTTGCTACAGTTAATTCATGTCAGACTTTGTTTTCCCTTGATTTCATGCTACAGCCATTATATAACAAGATATTTGCATTAAATGGACTTTGTTTAAAGTTTCATTATATGAGAAAAGAAATTGTGACACTTGCTAGATTACACAAACACAAGTAAAGATTATGAAAGTTTTTTTGTAATTTTTTTCCAGTTGCTTTGCTCTCAGTTATTATTTATCACAGAAAGCTGGAGATTCCTCAGTCTTTGCTTTGCTGCTTCAGTGAAATGAACTACTCTCCTAAAGGAAAACCATGAAATTACAGAAAAACTGGACTCTGTTTTTCTCCAGAACTGGAGGATGGAAAAGGAAAGGGCTGCCCCACTCAAGCTGGGAGGGAGGGAGGAGGGGATATGGCCTGGCAGTAGTTGTTGATTCAGCATCCTGAGCCTTTATTTTGGTAGCAGGTGTAAGCAGTCCTTTAGGCTCTGGTATACACAAAACAGGCTTGGCTACTGGGCATGGGGGAAGAGGGGGGCAGGATGGTTATGAGCAGCAGCCTGTTTCCAGAAACCAGATGCTTAGGCAAAAAATTACCTTGTTTTACTGCTCTGAGTTCAATGTTCCCATGTACCAGTCCTGACTAACTTCTGAATGAAGATGGTGAATATTTTTAACAGCAGTATTTTATTATTATTATTATTATTATTATTATTATTAAATTTTGGAATGGCTGCTCACTGAAATATTTGAATGTCAGATGGTTTAAAGTCTGTCTTGTCTTTTCTGGTACATATGAGAAGTATCGCTAAAAGAAACACTAAAAATATGCCTTAAAAAAAAAAAAAGAGCTACTAAATACCTTTATTTTACGATTTCTAAGAAGTCAAATTGCAGTAGGAAGAAATAGAGCTTCCTAAACTAGCTGATCAGAGGGGGACAAGCTCATGAAGAGACTGTGCTTGAAAGCTTGTTGCCTTTTGCTATTGTTGGATACTGTTCCTACACTTGTTACAAATCATTGGCCTGGGGTCAATGACAATTCAGAGATCTTAATTTCTTCCACAAATAAAAAATAAGACCTCTTGCCAGAGTGCTAAGAAGAACAACAGTTTTATTTACAATCCTATAGAGTATACATATACTGTATCTAGATAATCTTTGAAAACTCATAAATAGATTATTACTGACCTTCTTGCTTTGGTACAGGCTCTGCTTTATTATTGGCCTCTGCGTTCTGCGGTTCATTTGTTGTTTTATTTTCATCCTTGAAAAAATACACAAGATTAAAGACTGTAGATTATCACCGTCGAGAATGATAAGGGTGGTTTGATGTCTGCAACATTTTTGTAGGAATTTGGTTAAGCTGCCACGCACTGACCACTGTTGCTGCGTGGTCTGTGTGTTTCCAGATGGACTTGCCAAAGGACTTGTGATGAGTGTTGAAATCAAAAACTGATATCTTTACAATCCTGGGTGCAAACACAGTTGCTTAGCTTAGAGTTCTGCTGCTCCCTGTTCACAGAGCTGACTTGTTCAGTGCTGCCTCTCCCAAGCCCATGTGCATCTCTGGGTTAGTCCATGATTCTGCCTAAACCTTTGGTTGGGCCAACACACCTGGTATATTTGGAGCTGTCCTTACCACACGGACAGATTTCAATCTCTACAAAATTCTGAGATGGTATCAACATTCACTGCAAAAAATGATCTTTCTCCTGCAATTGCTGACTTAGATCCATAAATCTGTACCTGTGTACCTGTACCCTGATTCATCTCAATTTTAAGAGTGGCCTTTGGAGGAAGAAGTGAGATGTGCATGGGGATCACAATACTACATAACAGCATTTTGTTAATCAAGCCCATGAGCATTTGCTATCCCATATAGAATGAGCTTTCCTGGTGTGCAGCATGCTTATTAATAGAGAAGGATGTTGGGTTGTATTAGCAAATGGAAAAATTATTTGACATTAGGAGCTTTCAGGCCTTTGTGCACTTTTAATTTCTTTTCCTTTCTTAGGTCAGTGACCTTCTTTTTGTTTGTATTTCTAAGACTAAATTGGGATTTGTTATTTTCTATGAAAATATTTGTGTTTTCCTGTCTGTTTTTATTCAGAGAACCAGGCACTGAAGTTCTAATATACATCTGTATAAAGAAGTAAATTAACTAAATTATAAATTTTATATATATATTTATATATATGTATATTAAAATTCCAATCAAAGTCTGTGCATACTCAAGGTTCTTGCATGATGTTTTGTTGTAAATATTTCTTTTTGTTTCAAGCTTCATCCTAATAGCATAAATACATAAATTAGTGCATTAATTAGTATAGCAATCTGTTACCAGATATTATGTACTTTCTTCTCTTTTTTCTTTACTCTTTAGATGATATCTCCTTGCAGGCAGGAAATGTCTTAATCCCTAATCCAATCATGTGTCTCCATTTTAGCAGTGTTTTGAAGAGTGTAGGCTGATGGTGATACAACCTGAATGTTACACTGATGTACAAAATTATTCTTGCCAAAAGAGTAATCCTTGTCTCCAGAGAAATCTAAATATATCTGTTTTGCTAGAGCACTTTGCCAAGTGAGATATCAGCCTGCACAGAGCTAACTTGTCAATATTCAGGAGTTTTCTTCTTTTAAAACAGTATTTTATTGACACAAGAATACTGAACTGTGAAAGAAGCATAAACGATGCCTGTAGATCTGCAGTATATAAAGGTTATTGAATATAGACATTTTTGCCATTTTTTGTGGATGACAGTATGGATATGCCCACTTACTTAAAATTAACTTTATAATGGAGGAGTTATTATTTCAATAGGCATGAATGATTAATAGCTAAGACTGATAATAAAGAACCTATTTCATTTCCCTAATGATTTAATGAAACCATAAATTGTTGCTATTTTGTCTTGTAAAGTTTTGATTACGTCAAACTGGAAAAAACAAAAATGTTTCTTTGGAAAATATTGGAAATAGATAAAAATTCAAAGGCAACGAGAGAAAGAGTTCTTGTCCTTTTGCTTCAGTCTAAAATATTTCATTAATTAAATAGAAAAGAATGAATTAACTTTTACAGTGAAGAAATACTATATAAAAATACAGACTGTAGAATAATATGACTTACTTTGTTTTTCCAAGAGGATTTACGTTATCAAAACCAAGATGAAAAAAAGACTTCTTTCAAAAGCTACTAAATTACTTTATCTTTTCAGTGGTTATCAGGAAGCAGGCTGATATATACCTGCATGACATTCTAATACTCAGAAAGGACACACTGACATTTCCTGCCAGAAGGAAACAAGATGCATAAAAATATATCATCATATGAAAAGCAGCAGTACCTGTATCTCTAATTCTCCATTTGCAATGTTGATCAGGACCTCTCATATGCCTGTACTATTTCAGGTTAGGCCTATTCAGAAAGCAATTTTCAAAAGGAGAAATTATATTTTCTTCATAAAGAAAAGATGGTAGGGTGGAGGAGAACAAAGACATATATTTCATTTTTCTAAATAAAGATTGATACCATATTCAGTACCATATTTGAAATTCTAACCTTTGACATTTACTTATATAAATGCCTTCTAAAGAAAAAGATAATATTAATGAGTATATAATAGACAAGAAAAACCATACCTGGCCTGTTGGTGCCTTTGGTGGTGGAGGGGCACCTTCATTCTTGCAATCTGTTATCTCAGGTGCTAATTTTGGTCTAGAAAATACTGATTTTAGTTTTCTAAACATCTTGCCTCTCCAGCTCCCCTGAAGCCTCTATGACTCTTTTACCATGAACAGGTTTATAGCACATGTTTTCTTGCCATCAGTAATCAAGCCAATTAGACAGTTAATCAGGTTTAGGTCTGATTAGTGCCTTAAAGAAATTTCTTCCACAGTCTATTTCAGTTACATTTTTTCTGTCATCACTAACACCTTTTCTTTTTATCTTGTAGAATAAGTTATTTGCAAGTTATTTTATATGTTATACATCATATACAGTTCCACTTTTTATGCAAAAAGTCAGAGAAGAGTGATATTTTTCTTTTGAGAAAAAACAGTGTCTAATCTTTTATGTATTGGATATTAAGCATTTAACTTATGTTTAGAGATAAGGTTTTAAGTTTGCTTATCTGTAGTTTAACCAGGAAATGAAAACATTTAATTAATAAATAATCAACAATACAACACCTTATGTCTCAAAAGGTTTAATTTCTTTGCAATCCTGAACTTATTTTTGAGTGAGTGACAATAAAAGGTCCTCTCTTGAGGTTTGTTTTAGCAGCTTTATACCTTGTCTCATTCTTATTTTAAAACATGAGAAAAAATTTCATCTTTCATTTTCCAATGCATTTACAAACAATAAAATTTTTTGCTGTCTTCGCTAGAATCTTGATGGGAATAAGTTTTAGGTAAGTGAATACCCTATAAATTAGTAAAATATAGTTTCTAAGTGGGACATGATATTGAGATTCTACAGGCTTTGCGTTATCCTATATAAATCAGGTATAGTTTAGTTTATAGGTAAATTCAGTTTCAAGTATCTCTAATGCCATGTAGATTAAGCTCTTGTTAGCAAGGATATTTACAAATTAACTGTGTCTTTTTATTCTTAATTTCACTTTTTGTATTACTAGTCTATGCCTTCACTTTCAGCTTTGAATTCGAGCTAACAGCTTACAATTAATTTATGCTGATCATCAAGGCATCAAGAAATACAGAAACCTTCTCCTCTGAGCTATTCCTTAAATGTCATATTTACGAATTACTTCAAATAATTGAAAATGTCCATCCTTGGAGTTTATCATCTGGCAAGGATGTTGTTTAATCCTTATTCTACCATAGTAGTAACTGTAAGAATGAGCCAACAATATTCCTTGGTTTGCAAATTTTTTCCCTTCAATGACACTTATGAAGCAAACGTTATAACAGTTGGCCAGACTTCAATTTTCTAACTGGGAACCTCCCCCTGGGCATGATTATTTCACAGTTGTTATATACAGCAAGAGCTCAGAACCTCCTCCTTTTTTTAGCCTCTACGACCTGATTTACTTTAAAAGCAATGCAATTTTGCTAATCTTTCACACTGTTTTTAAAATTAGTGTTTTAATGAGTAAATTATAAATTAATATCTAAAGTATTTTCACTTATTTATGCAGGTCTGGACAATAGGTAGTTTCTCTTCTTCTGTATGTGAATTCTTCTGGATGTGAATTTTTGCATCTCCCCATACCAGAAGAATCATAGAAAACAGGTTAGTTTTTCTTTTACTATGAGAAATTTTAGTGGATTAAATTGACCAGTTCAGGAAAGTTTAATCCATAGCCACATACAAACCATATTTGAATACTGAGCCTTTTTGAGAACAACAGTTTTCTCATTAAAAAATTCCTAATTACTAAAGCATAATGCAATGAAAAGATGTAGCATTTAATCTCTCTTAAGAAAATAGGTATCTCTCTTAAGAATTTCTACAAAATTATGTTCAGTCATCTTTTCAAAATGTGAAGCAATATGCTTAAATGCTTTTTGTAAACATATTGTTTATGTTGGTATATAATTGATAATTAAGGGACATGCAAAAGAAGTGTAGCAGACATTAAAAAGAAAGTATCTTTGGGAATATGTCCACATTATGTACATCCACAGTTAATGAATATTTGCTTAGTCTGTGACTAATTAAAATTTGAATGTTCGAAACCCCTTCATATGATCTGATTTTGTAAATAATAACCATATTACAACAAGACTTGTATTTTGATGCCAATAGAGGTACAAATTCATGTTTGACCCTAGTAAAATGAATAATCTGCTTCGATGTGTCTGTTTTCTTCTATGTGCAATGGCTATTTAGGTATTTTTACCACACTTTGAACATGCTAAAAGCACTTCAGGGAATTGAATACTGTGATGTACTGTTAAGTAAGAAGATTAAGAGTGCAGCAGAAAAGAAGATAGACTGTGTGCAGTTAGCTTCTTAGCTACATTGGCTTTGGCCAGGGCTTACTAGGTGCTGTATTTATGGTAAACCCCAGAGGGTACAAAGATTTCAAGCTTGTCTCACATATTCTCTAGCTACAGGGGGAGTATATCCTATATCTATTATTGATTTACCTCCTATCCCCTTTTTTTTTTTCTTCAAGGAAGTATTTGTCTTCCGGTACAAAATGTGACATATACATTGGCTTTTCAAGCTTTTGATAAGATTTTTATTCAAAGGATTTTAATTTTAATCTTAAAGAGTACAATACTTAAATCATAAGAAAATACAAGAGGAAGCATGACTTCTTTTTTCTGAGTAATTAAGACTGTTTTTAACAGGAAGAGATTCCTTTTTCCCAGGACTATTCTTTGAGGTGGTTTGGTTTTCATTGGTCTTTTTTTTTGCCTGGAACTTGTAATAAAATGTTTGAAAGCACCGTGAGAGCAGATTTAACTTGCAGTGTAGTTAATAGGCATAGAGTGAATTCCAAGGACTGATTTTCATTCCTCCAAAGGCCGTGTCAATTGCTCCATTTATTTGAATGTACACAGATCAATAGACACCACTTGGAATTTTTACTTTGTATTAAGTTGTGTGTAATCTTTTAAAAATGCCTGTGTTTCACTTCTATTCAGATATTCCCATGATGCAAAATGTTGTGTGCAGAAGTTTTTTTCACAGGTATCTTTCTTCAGTTTATCTTTGTGAGTCAAGGATCTTGACGGCTAAGAGTAGCACATCTTTCTTTAGAGCTCTAGTAGTAGTCAGACAAAAGATTAATCTAGCACTTTTTATAATTTTTGCTTCTTCACAGTGTAAAATTTGACAATTTTCACTATTTTTGTGGATTAATGAAAATTATAACAGTAATTTATCTGTCTTCCCTAATGCTGAGCTTTTTGTTAAAAGACTGGGATTTTTTGCCCAGATAAAAATTGTTTTGGGGGCTCAGATTGTTCATCAAGATTTTGATTGTTCATCAAAAAGACTTATTGTCTTTTTTAAACAGAGGTGATGATATCTTCTAATGAACTCTACCTTAATAAAGAAAATAAATTCATGCTTTCAATGGAAATATGTCTCCTGAGGCAGTTATCACAGTCATGGACAGATGTATGCATACAACTTTAGCATTCAGTGATGTATCTCTAGAAATTACAAAGATTATGTACAGGATGATTCCTTCACCATTTTACTATATCTGATTTTGCACTGATTCATAAGGCTTTTCATATGTTGCAGTTTATCTGCTAGCACAAATCCTCTGCATCCTAAGTTTGAGGCAGTAATAAGTCTTATGGTCTGGAGAAATCTGAAAATATATAATAATATTGATTGTTTTGGCCTTCAAGCAATGCAGATATTTCTTTCAAATTCAGCTTTATTTGCAAAATCCAATCATAGGATTTATTCAGCCTACAACAAAAAAGAGATTGGAACACTTCTTCAGCAATACACTGGAAATAGACAGAATGTTGTTATTTCCTATTCCTTTCCACATTCCTCTATATAAAATTGCTTAGTTAAGTTGGGCGCCATATCCTAAAGACTCATTTTCTGGAGCCTGCCCTAGATCCTGGCTAGCTTTGAATATGATCATAGAATCATGCTGTAATGTGATGTGTGGATTGTAGTGATGTCTTAAGTTTTAGCTTTCATATCATCCAGATTCTGTACTGCATTAGTATATGACTCTGAACTTCATATAAAGTGTTAGCAAGTTCTCCTCACAGCTTAGTAAGACAAAACAATCCTTTTCTAGCCCAAGAACCAAGGATATCATTGCAGCTTCAGGCCCCAAAAGTATAAACAACAGTGAATTGAGGAGAGCAAACTGGGAGGATGGAACTTCATTAGCTGAAGCTGTAATTGGACAATTAACCCAAATATGTAAATGGACCAAAACTTATAAAAGTGAGAAAACCTGTGTGACCTGTTGTCCATCTTAGGTTGAGCCACTGACAGGCTGTTGTACTGCACAAGATGTGTCCTTTGAAGGCCTTTTTCATAAATACTTATTTTATTCCTTTAACACTGTCTAACCTCTGTTCCAGGTAGTCTCTCAAGACATCAGTAGGAGTTGACAAAATGTACTGTCAGCTTGCCAGTGTTATAATGGTTGATGCCATTTTGATGAAAGTGACATGAATAAAAGGAGTGGGATTTAAGACAGAAGAAAAATACAAACCTCCTTATGTTTAGTTATGACATTCATCTGCAGGCATAATAAATACTGAAGAAAGATTCTTGTCTACTAGCAGAAGGTACGCTTCCCTTAGTATGTCTGACTTTTCTTCTTATTTCTTTTCCTGTCCTTTTGGTATCATTTTTTTCCCCTCAGAGCCAAAAAAAAAAGGCAGCACCAAGAGATATTTATGCCTGTATTTTTTACATGTCCTCATCGGCAGAATTTCTTTAGTAACATAACTGTCACTGCTAAAAATGTGACTCATCACATGAGAAAGCTTTATCTGCTAAGGTAGTGCTCAAAAATGTCTCTTTCACTGAAATGAGTATCCAAAATTAGTATCTGGACCTAGAGCCAAACAGGAACAGACCCTCCAGAAAGGTAGCCACAAAATCTACTTGGAGGAGTCTCAGCCAAGGGTATATCACTGAAAGAATTAGGTGTCCTCTAGGGAGACCACATAGTCTCAGAACAGCGAGTTAGGGTCTCTTCTAGTACCTTCATGGGTAAGCAATACTTGTTTGGAATGTGTAAGAGGTCACTCTTGTGTCAGAAGCAAACAAAACCTAAAAAACAGTGCTCTCATTCCACATTCAGCCATATAGTAACCTTATACTACTGAGGTCATAGTCCTCTTTCTTTTCCTATTTTTCATCTCCATGAAGAATAGATTGCTATAAAAAGGAATAAATTCTCTGCCACAACATTTAGGTGGGAAATTGCCTGTATGTGGTCTGCTGGATATTTCACTCTGTGTGGAAGGCACTTCAAAGGAGACTGAAGTAGTTCAAAATACGACGTTCAAGTGCTAGAGTTCCTCAAAATAGGCTTGTGCTGGTTTAAAACCCAGTGGGAACATTAGACCCACTCAAGCTGCCTCCTTTTCCTCCCTTCCAATAGTGGATGAAGTAGTTAGAGAGAGTAGAAGATGGAATCACAGTTCGCTAAAAACTTGCAATAATCACAACAGTATGAATAAAAGAGTGTACAAAAGAGAGAGTGTTTTACCCACAAAAGGGTATTTAGCACCGAACAAACAAAAATGCTTCCTGAAGACAATGCCTGGTATGGCAAAAATGAAGACTGGCCTCTGCTGAAACCATGCCATGGTGTTATAAGGTATAGAATTAAACACTGCTAGAAACTGTACAAGAAACCCTTGTCTCTCTAACAATGATGATGTGAGCTCAAAGATCATTCTGTACTGCTGAATTCTTTTGGTGAATACATACTGCACCTGTTTACAGAAGGAAAGTTGACAAGGGCTCCTTTGCTGAATGTCTTCAGCAGGAAGCCTCAGCAGGAAAATAGGAAGGAGAGACAACCTTTTCCTTTGAGAGGTCTGACTCCTGGACTGGAGCCTGCATTTCAGTTGTGGAGGTGCATGGATTACCTTTGCACCAAATTTAAAAGCTTTTACTGAAAACAGCTGGATAAGTGGGTTTTTTCTGCCTGAAGAAAAAAGTTACATCAAGAGTTAGAAAACTAAGTCACTTTGGTAAAATTATTTTCTCTCAGATGCTAGTATGAGCAGTAAGATCTCTGAACCGTGCAAGCACACACTGTCAAAAAATTCAGTAAAATGTCAAGACTCCCAAAAAATGTGGTTCTTCTGCTTTGTTTTCAAGCCTTATAAAGTAACATTAATCTGGAATTCTTCTTGTTAAAAAGTTTGATATGGTGATATTGGTTTCAGAACCACTGTTTTACACGTGTCTTTACACCCAAAAGAGAAATGAAAGGGTTATTCTCTAGTAACTATATTTATGTGATTTCACACCAGACTAGTGGATTATCATTTACTTATTTAACCACTGATCATTGCTTCTCTTATGTAGAATACCACAGATAACAAGGATGGTATTCCCTTAGATAAGACTCTAAGAAAACATTGGGTGAGTTTGGCTTTCACATGTGAGTGCATCAGGAAAAGGAAACTTCATTGTACATGAGAAGAAGAGATATTCTTGAACCACAGCTGGATCTCAAATTTTGATAAAGTTTAAGTCTAAATCCTTCATTTTGAAATTCAAAACCATCTAATATGAGGTGAAAAGGAGCCCCCATATAAAAAAGGAACTTTTTCTTTAAAAAAATCACAACACAAAAACAAAAAATCCACATCCAACCAACCAAACACAAAAAACAATTCAAACTAATGAAATAAGTGTCTTTTGCTCAGAGTAGTTGCAATATAAAGTTCATTCTTGGTGCCAGGTTTCTGTCCAATACAATATCAACATTCTGCAGTTGTATTCTCTTTATAAGAGTAAAGTGGATGTGAGGAGGAAGAGAGAAGGAAATAGTTTCTTACACTGAAAAAGGTGATCAGATAGATCATATAGAATCAGATTGAATTAAAATTTCATATTCAATATTTGTGGGCTTTTGACAATTCCCTTTAATAAAAATTAGAAGTTTAAGAAACAGAAGCAAATGTGATAAGAGATTCAGTCTCCTTAAGCAAATGTGATAAGAGATTCAGTCTCCTTTTTTTTTTCTTTTTTGTTGTTGCTTTTTTTGTTTGTTTGTTTGGGTGTTTGTTTTTTTTTTTTTCCTTAAGACTAAATTACTTCTCAATTACTTTAGATTTATAAGAGCTTGACACAATTCCTTGAAGAGGGACTGTGGAGATGATGACATGGCTTATTTTAAATGAAAAAGGACCCAGAGGTACAAGACAGGTGCCTGTGGGGAAGAGCAGAAATAAGTGTGGAGGAAAAAAGTCTGTAGCTGCAGTACTCTCTTGCAAGCAAGTGATCACTGTGGGGAGGGGAGGAAGAGAGGGTTGTACATCCAGAGTCCTTCATGCCAGCAATGTTAACACTTGTGCATGTTAACACTTCTATCTGGGTGAAATGGAAATAGAAATTTGGCTATAAATTGCATCTCTTCTGGAAAGCTGAAATTCGTTGTGCTATCAAAAGAAGAAAAACTCTCAGAAGAGTGTAATGTGTTCCTCTAAATACGTATTTTCTATGAACCCTCAGAACATCCTATACCCACTGCAGTGGTGCTAAGCTTTATGTTTCTGCTAACATAAATATTTAAAGCATATCACCAACACAAACTACCTCATCTAGTCAACAACATGGCAACAACTTCAATCTGAGTACTGCAAAAACAGTGCCTTAGCAGAGGAAAAAGCCCAGCACCTTAAACATGGAGGGAGTTTGATATAATTGATAAAGCATTGAACTGAGACTTACCCCATTTTCAGCTAGTCCATCAAACATTTACATTTTTCCTTTGTGCGCTTTCCTCCCCTTAAAAGTAATTACTGTCTGAGGAGACTTTTTCTGTCATGTAGAGATCAATACCAATGTATATTTTTTTAAATTCTAGCTCCTTTTTTGCAACTTTTAGAGTTGTCATGATTGACAAATAAGTTGTTTGGATGGGAAAACCGCTGGTGTAAGGAATAGGAGTTCTTATCATTTTTAATTCATTATTAATGGTAGTTAACACTCCAGTTCCCTCTGATGAGTTGTGATGAAAACATTCGGATTAGGATATATTAACTCTTTGTGTAAGTAGCTTGGCTCAGAAAAGTAGTGTCTAATATATTAAACTGTTCCAAGCGCTGTACTGGCTTCTGCTTTCTCTTTTCATCTGCTTTTAAATGGGAGCAGTGAGAATATTTTAATGCAATTATCTAGTGAATTCTCTCATAAACTTAAATCCAGGACCTGTCTTTGGTTCTGATCTCTGACAAAAAGGGATTCATATTCACAGTTCCCACTTTTCTGAAATACAAGGCTGACCTTTACTAAAGATGAAAATAACTGTCCTCAACATCTGCTGTTGAATGAGTATAGCTGTATCTATTATAACCCAAAGATTAGGAGGGCCAGAGCAAGTGTTAACCCTGCACTTCCATCATTTGTCTAGCATAGAGCAGACTGGTAACTTCCCTTTTAAAGCTGGAAAATTTTATGTAAATAATTTCATTTCTACTTACTGGATAAAATACATAAAATTTGTAGGGGTGAAAATCAAATAGAAAATTCTTTGAATAAGCCTTGACTTTACAGTAGTCATGATCTGCCTGGCCTGCAGTTCAAGAGGGTCTGGTGTTAATGATGAACTTGATTTAGCAACTCATTTGATTCAGTAATAAAAGGCAGAAGTGTAATGACTCTATAAGCAAGCCAGGCTCCATTTCTAGTTTCTCCTGGACCTCTCTTTTGCAAGTATAACATTGATTATATTTCTGGTAAAATGTGATCAGCTCCAAGGGAAGCAGTACAAGCTAGTGTTGCTAGAGACACTCCAATTATACAGTGAGATAGATTTGAAAAGAAGGGTATTTCATGGCAAAAAAAAAAGTCCTTTATTGGCTTGGCTGACCTATTCTATTCACTTTATGTTTGCAGGAAGGGGTTTACTTATGTTTAGGTAATGCTAGGAAGAATTCATATTCCCATTTTACTAATATCTTTTGGGGGCAATGTGAATGAAAAAGTGTTCTTTGTTTGCAAATTTTAAATTGATAGGTTGTTAATTGCACATTCTCGCCTAATGAAAAGTAATTCATCGAATTGTGACGTTTCCATCCTACAGATAAGAAAACTCTACATCTATTGGAGCCTGCTACCCACAACAATATTTTAAAACTTAACTGATCTCTCTCAATTTTAGTTATCTCTTTAACCTCAATATTCCCACCTCTCCACAAAAGCGTCTTTCATTAGTTTTAAGGTTACCTCTACACAGCTGTCAGTTAATTTAAGGAGAAGTGTAGTTTAACTTTCTTTAACTCAATGTGCTGAAGTAAGCTTGCACCCCTGTGTCCCTATGTACCACTGGAATGGTTCTTGTGGGCATGCAACTGTTGTGAAGGAGAGTTAGTTGTACTAGTAATTTTCCCACTTGCCATAATCTATCATGCTTTTTGATTCTGGTTTCCTTGTATATATGCATATAGAGAACTTTTAAAAAGGTGAATTCCTTCACTGAAGTTGTAAATGAAAAAAAAGTGATGTAATTAGTTTTCTGTTTAAAGTTCGCCATGTTCCTAAGTCTTTGAAAAACTGTGTCTTAGGAGTTATATGTGAATAGGCTTAGGCTGCGGTAGTGTGTACTGGACAGAAACCTAGATAAAGAGATTCTAAAGGTGATATAACATGTTTGGTGGTAAAATGCAGCAAAATATTTGCTTTTCTAAGCCACTAGTACTTCTATTTCAGGAAGAGAAGAAACTTTTAAAGAACACCTGAAAAATTTAAAGGCATGCTTAAAATAGAGCACGTCTTTTTTCCCCGTCCTTCATTAGATTTTGCTAATATATTTGATATCAGGTTTAAGCTTGTTCTTGGAAAAATTAATCTTGCAGTTTAGGAAAATAGATTTACTTAGTATTTAAAAGCTCAATCAGTGCTGTACAAGCTGGAAAGAAGCCATTTCCTTTCTGTTATAGATTTAGTTTGGTTAAGGCTCTCTCTGCTACAAAACTTCCATTTCTTGTTCAGATAAAATATGACTTTTTTTCTCTCCCTAGCCATTTATCAAAAGCACTAGTAAGTTCATGATTAAGCAGTTTATGAAGAGCAGTAAATTTTATGAGGGAGAGAGAAGATTTATATTTCTCTTTAAAATTATAGTTTTTCCAGTTATAAAGCAGCAGACCAGTAGTCGCTTTTCCTTCTGATGAAATCCCAAAAAAGTTCTTAGTTATAACTTTCCTGTTTGTTTATACATCTCTGTTTGGTCTTTAGCAAAGACCTCATGTTTTTAAAGGCACCTGACAGATAGAGGGTCTAGAAACTGTGAGCTCCAGGGTAATCCCACTCTTCTACTTCCTTCTATGTGCATGTATAAGAAGAACATGGAGGATGACAACTACTCATACCTCCAGTTACTCATGTCTTTTGCATCCTAAACCCCTTTGTATTATGAGAAACATGTTTCTTCACTAGATTACCAAAGCTTTTCACCCCCAACTTAGTGTGAACCCAGAGAACCCATGAGTTTTGCTATCAGCCATATAGTTATTAATTTTTACTTGCATAATGATCTGAATTTTCTTTCTTTCTCATTTTCATTTTGCAAAAATGTCTTCTAAATCTTCTGATTTCCCTCTTCAGCTTGTTTAAAATCACTAAACATCATATTCTTCCTTGGGTATTTCATGTTGATTCCTACCATGCCAGTGCCAGAGAATCCCGAGATCCAGGATCACTTTGTTCTGAGATCACTAGACCTGCTCCTCCTGTGAGAGCTCCAATGCTGTGTCCTGCTTAAAAATAACACCAGATGTTACAGCAGGTCTCTTCACCAACTTCCTCACTCTAATTTATTTTCTGTTAATCTTCTATAATCTTTTTACTTTTGGTCTGTTAAATCTGTCAAAGGGAAAGCAGCCAGTACAAAGTGGTGGCTCTGCTTTTTTGGGATATTTACTGGTTCTCTATTAGCAAGAGCAGCAGCAAATTCCAATAGTAATTGGAGCTTCTTGCACCACTAATGCACAAAGCAAATCACAGTCACATATCTTCAGCTAGGTTTTTAGATAAAAAGTTTATTTAGACCATGCAAAGGATGACAATGGTATTGTGGACAGATATGTTTTTTCTGATAATTGAGCAAAAGTGGTTTGTAGACCATGAGTTGAAAAGTCCTGCTATTTAACAATACACACGTTGAACAGTTTGAAGGTAGTGCTACAGCCCCAGCAAAAGACTGAGTGCATCCTTTCCATGTCAGTAATTTGGAGTGCTTTATTCTTTGATAAGAGCTAAATGTTAGGTCTGCAAAGACGCTTCATGGCTTACCACTCTTTTAATAAATACTGAATGGCTATTACCGTATAAGGCACACAGAAATACCCTTTGTGATTATAATCCTGAATGCTTAGGGGCCAGGTCTGGTGAATTTACAACCAAGTGCTATAAATTTAGAGCTTCCTGATGCAGTCTATACTCTACTGCTGAATATTTATTAAAATTCTTCATTTATTAATTTATTCTAGGAGATAATGTTGTATGAGAAGGCGCCCCTTGTGTCATCAAGGTCTTGCTTCCTTATTAAAGTTTATGGGTACATATTGCAGTCTCCTGGAAATTAATCAAACTTCATCTTAGGCATTAGTAAAAGTTTAGGTTTATACTCTCCCATGTCAAGGTTTTTCTGAAAAGCTGTGTAGCCTATAGTTAAATTACTGATTTGTCCTGCTATTTTTTACAAATAACCAAACTCTACTTTCAGCACTGCCCCTACTTTAGTGGTGCCCTCAAGCACAAGTGATGGGAAAATTGTCAGATAATTGCACGACTGTCTGCTGGACAAGACTGTACTTTTTTCATACAGTCTCAGCTGTCTGTATTTTGATAGACAAAAAGAGGTAAAAAAGCTCCAAATATTTTCTGTGTGCAAGTATGATCCTGGGCTCATGGGAGAAGCAGCCTGTTAGGATAATATAATGTCTTTGCAGTTTTTTCAACATAGACTGAAAAATACATTTTTTGGTTTCTAAGTGAAATAAGTATTTCATACAGAATATACAAAAATTTCAATATAGATTTTTTTTTTTTAATAGGAGACAGCAGGTTTTGCTGTACTGCTATGTAACACAAAAACATGAGATAAATACGTCCTACAGGATGAGCTACACAGGGGAGTTTATGCATTCCCATTAGATCCAGCAGCCTAATTGCAGGCAAAGCTAAAAATGGCTTTGAGATACTTACTGCCTACAGAATCTGACAAGAAAACAGTTCTTCCTTAATATAAAAATACAGTAACCTCAGCCACCTACTATACTTTAGCCTTTGATAAATATCAGACTCCAAATAATCTGCCACTTTCTTGCCAACTCTTTTTGTTTTATTGTTTCTTAATTCTGTTTTATATTTTATTTGCTTTATTTATGTTGATTTACTGTTTGTCACACACTTGTCCAATGAATTTAAAAATGAAAAGGTGGAAAAGGATTTTATTTGACAATAAACACTGCATTAAAAAACTCTACATGGTCATCTAAATGTAGCATGTTTATTCTCATGTCTTTGCTTTGTCTTAAAGCAGTGTAGGGACTGAGATTCATCCCAAGTATCTGAAGGGGGAGCAGTAGGCCTCCTGAAGGGAGGTTAGGCTCGTTTATGCCTTTCTTGTCACAACACTATGAAAGGCATCAGGACAAATGAATTCTTGAGCTGGACAATTCAGATGAGTTTCTGACATGGTCTCTCAGAGGTCTTGTAGCAAAGTCACAAGAATTTAAATATAGAGATTTCTTCTCTAACAGATGAACAAATTTTGCTCAGTGATGCATGTTAACTTTATAATGTCATAGCGGGACATCTTCCATACTGCAGTAGCACTCACGGATGAGAGTGTCCTTCTTTATTTCCTGCTCATCTTGGAAGACACGCAGCTTTTCTCTGTTCTGGACTAAGTCACCAGGTCCTGCTCATAGCACAATTTGCAGTGTAGAGTTCTCCTGCCCCATCATTTTATGTCTTTGTCTTTTCCTTTTTGTAAATTGGAAGACCACAGTTGCTGTTCAATATTTTGCTATCTTGGCAAAGGTACTCAATGAATAACTTGGAGGGGTGGTTGGGGTGAGTTATCTGTGTTTTTCCTGTAGTTTCATTTGGGAAAAGATTCTTAATCATAGAATCACACAGTGGCCTGGGTTGGAAGGAAATGTAATGATCATATAATTTCAATCCCTTGCCATGGACAGGGACATCTTCCACTAGGCCAGCTTGCTCAAAGCCCTCTCCAACTTGTTCTTAAACACTTCCAGGAATGGGGCATCCACATCATCTCTGGTCATCTTGTTGATGTTTCCATCCTGCTGACCATCTTCATGGCCTCATCTGGACTTGCTGCACCTGTCCACATCCTGCTGTTCACATTTCTTTGGGTGCAGAGTACAGCTGGCTTTCTGGGCTCAAGCATGTGATGCCAAGGCATGTCAGACTTCTAATCAACCAACATCTCCCCGTCCTTTTTCCCAGGTCTGATCTCAATCCATTGCTCACCCAGCCTGTATTTGTGATTGGATTGCTCTAACCCAGGTGCAAGAACTTGCATTTGGCCATGTTGAACTTCAATAGATTCTCACAGACCCATGTTTCAAGCCTGCCTCTGGAGGCATCCTTTCCTTCCAGGATGTTGATCTCACCTCTCAACTTGGTGTTTTTGGCAAACTTGCTGAGGGTGCACTCAATCCCACTGACCGCGTTCCCGACAAAGTTGTTGTAGGTCCCAACACCAACCCTGGAAGAATGTCACTTTTGGGAGGGAAGGGTTAAAAGTGGAATGAAAAGGAGGATTCTAGATTTCCTTAAGTGGCCTTGCAACTGGGAATGCCAAGGCATGGAGAATAAGGGTGTGGGAAAACCATATTTTATGCCTATTGCTCTTTCACCTCTGTCTGTTTTGAAAAGTAGAAATTTTGTGCAAAGATAATGTAGGTGTTCTGAGAGACTCGGAGGCACTCTCATGGACATGAGCTCCCTATTCTGGGAGAAAGAAGACCAAGGTTCAGAGATCATAAAAACATGGGGGAGGTCACAGCATGTTAGTAAATTACATGTGCATGAGTAAAGAGCTGCCCTGCCTTCTGCTAAGATGGACTAAACCTGGTGGGACCTGTGTTGCCTCTTGAGTGTCTCTGCCTGGGTGTTGCTTAAGGGTCCTCTGGTTAGTGAGGTAAGGAAATAAATGTACTCTTTACATTTCAGCTGTGGTTTTGTGGTTGTTGTGGCTTCCTGCTTGTCAACTCACACAGCCATTCATCACCGATCTCTACTTTGACGTTGAGCTGTTGATCACAGCTCTTTGAAACTGACCATCCAGTCACTCCTTATCCACCTTATCCTTGTTGGTCAATCCAACAAATGTAAACTAATGTTTTTCCAGTTTAGAGAAAAGAAAACTTGACACTGTGGGACAGTGTGTGAAATTCTTTATGCAAGTCCAGGTGGATGACATCCATTGCTTTTCCTTATCCACTAAATCCACAACCCCATGATAGAATGCCACTAAATTTGTTAGAAGTGCTGTCACCAGTCACCTCCTTATATCGCACTTGCCTTAGCATAGTTTCAAGGAGGTGTCTGCTCCATAAAATTGGTGGGGATGGAAGTGAGACTGACCAGCCTGTAGTTCCCTGGGTCTTCCTTTCCTGATGTAGACAGGAAAAAAA
>VYXD01005127.1:826263-888207 GCA_013397195.1 Hylia prasina
AATCATAATTCTGACCTACTTCATTTGCAAAGAAAGATCAAATATATTGGTTAAACCTAGACCACTAAAATATCATAGCTAGAGGTATGAGGTTTTGTGTGATGTCAGAACACAATAAAGGTAAGGTCCACTCTAAGTAAAACTTCCTTGTAATAAAATAAAATAAAATAAAATAAAATAAAATAAAGTAAAATAAAATAAAATAAAATAAAATAAAATAAAAATAAAATAAAAATTAAAAAATTATCCCAAATCTTCACACACAGGTTTTGTGCACTTTTTCAGTGACTTATAGCTAGAGGAACATGCAGCCATATTGTGAATACTGAACTTTGCCTCCTATGACACTCTCAAAGCCAAAAGCCCCATAGCAAAGGAATCTCTTCATACCGTTTCGAAAAATAGATTAGTTGTCTTAACCCACCAAAAACCTCAGAAGTAAACTCCAGGTTCCTCTTCACTCCCTTACTACATGCAAAATCCTTCAAAAAGCAGAAACTCCAAATGAATAGGAAAATCTTCTCTTTCACAAAGTGGTATACTTTATCAGGGAAAAGAGAAATAGAAACCTGCATTCTGCAAATTAGGTTTATAAATGGCTGCTATATTACACCTCACATCACCAATATAGACTAGCAACCTTCATTTTAAGATACACATTTTGTGGGTTGCATGAAACCTTTGGAGTGATTGAAATTTATGTTGAACTGAACAAATGTTTCCTCCTTTCTCCATACATTATTTGCAAAAGGTCAATGTGTATATTAACAAAATCCTCCTGAAAATTCAGGAAGGTAAAAAGCAAAGCCTGCATGCAGACAGATAAGCAATCAAACACAAAATACAAATTGAACGCAGGATCAACTCTTCTTGATAGCAGTCCTATTACTGCATTTGTAAATACATTATTTTCTTTTCTCCCCTCTAGCAATCTTGTATCTCTTCAAATTATTAACATTAGAGAAGATATGAAAATTATAATCCAAGGGTAATTAAAACCAAGTTGTAAAAATCTGAATTTCTAAAACAAGATATTTCAGTCTATTATGGGACAGACCAGTCCCATAATAAAATCAGCTTGATGACACAGCTACATAGATATTGGTTAATGTTTCAGAAGTTCTGGATAGAAAAAGAGATGTACTGTGATGTACATGCCTTCCTTCACAGGACCTATACTGAGACTCACAAGCACATGCCAAGAACCGGGTGCCTAAATAGGCCAACACCTTGAGTCACACAGTTGGACCTTGCTGAAATTCTGCCTTACTTGAGTTTTATTTCTGAGGAAATGCATTTGGGAAGGACTGTCTGTATCACCCCTGGCTCCTTTAATGCAAATCAGTGAAATTATTCTTGGCATGTAAGAAATTCATTGTCATTTAAAGGCCTGTGCACTCCTTGGTACTGTGTTTTCTAGGGACATCTACTGTGTTATGGAACAGCTCCAGTACAGACAGGGTAGGCAGAAATGGTAGTTTTCCTGTCTTTTGGAAAGTCTGAACCATTATGCAGTTGGGAGCACAAGATTCAAGGGGCAATATAAGAAGACATGCATAAAGGAGTATGCCTTTGCATTTATGTTAGGATGTTTAATGGGGAAAACGCTGCAGCCACTCCAAATTCCTTGCTCCTAAAGATATTTTATGGATTTTAAACCAAGCAGTTACTGAACAAAGTCCCCGTGTTCTCGTGAGAACAGAGTTTGGTGACCACACCATTATTTTGAGGGCAGTGGGAGTACCTATCCTTACGTGTCTGGTGACAAGTCTCTGATATCTGGAATGCTCAGGTGTCCTGCCCTCTAGAGGAAAGTTCTTGGCTAGAATAGCATGCTGGCAGCACTTTTTTCTCTTACATCCACCTATTTAATGGGGACAGCTGAGACTTAGCATTTCTATAGGGCTGGGATACCTAGCTTTTGAACACCAAGAAAGCCTGCATGTGAAAGAAGGAGCACATCTGTCAGCAAATAGGAAACCAAAGGTGTGGACCATAAACATTAGCAAAACTTGATGTATTCAGAATTTTCCTAAGGTTTGATGTTAACAGTTTGCATTTTTCATGTAATTGCTTCCATACTGGCGAATTTTCACTCAATATGTTGAGGATTTTTTAGTTACAAACAATGCAGCTGCTTTCTTTCATCCTTAGGAATATGGAGAATAATGTAAGGAATATTATTCCCCAATTGTGAAAGAATGTTGTGGAAATACATGCTGCAAACTGAGGTGGAATACTACTATCTTTCAAGTGGTATGTCAAGTTTGAATTAGATAAGTATATTAAATTCATTTCTTCTCACTCCTTGTTTCTTTGTCTCAGTAGGGTAACAGGGATGGTAAAAATATTAGCAAATCAACAGTGTTACCAGAACTCTTTTCTTCTAAGCAATGAATATTTAAACGTCTGGGTTTGTTCCAGCTATGACACACAACCAAGTGACATTCCTTTCCATTTATTGCAAGAACAGTTCAGCTAAGAAGCAGGGAAAGTTAATCAAGAGCATTTGGCTGTTCAGAGGGTTTCTAACACCAGACTCAGAAATTCAGCTTACTCCCCAGATGCCATGGTTATGCATTTACTTCCACTTAGCTCCCTTCTGACAATTCTGGTTGATTTCAGCAAGACCTGGAACCTGACACCATTGATGAGGGTGAAACAGTACTATATTCTCAACCATGTAGTAAAAGAATTGTAAATTAAAGTAAGACAAGTGAGAAGAGCATCGTGAACATCAGAATCATTCAAATCAGTTATAGCTTATCATTCCAGTCAGAGTGGTTTGCAGTAATTTTTATCACATGCCATGTTTGTGCTTATTTTTCAAAGTTTCCTGTTTGTATTTTTGCTATGCTACTAACCAGTGTTCTGTATTGCAAGGAATCTGTTAGTTTCTGGGCTTTACTAATTCATTTATTTTTAAGAGCATTTTTATGGGCAGATCTTCTTGATGATAATGAAGAAACTTATTCAATCCCTTTGGAGTGTTAAAAGGATCCATCTACAAAAGTCTGCCAAAAGACTCAGTGGTTTTGATGTTCAGTTTGCTGATGGCCAGTGTACCACTCCTGACCATTCTACTCTTAGGATTCTTCTGTCCCTCAGGTCTTTAATATTACATAGATACTATTGATTTTTACTTGTCCTGTCCTGTTTTAGACTATGAGTTTCCAACAATGAGAAACATGTAACTTCTATTTGTTCACAGTCTGGGTTTACATTTTTGGATTATTTAAAGATTTTGTTATCACTTATGAAAGTTACAAAGAAATTTTCTTTGCTTTCATCTCCTTTTATACTCACTCTGATTAATACTTCAATTCTTGCCTCTCGTTGTCTAGCAATGCCTCTAATTCCTTCTCTTTCTTCTCATGAAAGAGAGTATAAAACTGGTCTACTAATGCTAGAGAAGGTGGAGAAAATTCTGTATAAACTGAAATATAAAAAAGCTGGCATTAAAAATGTACTGCGCAGCAATGTCCCTTCAGTCATGCATCATGACATTTCAGTTTGCAGTAGCTCAGAATGTTTGGATGAGATAAAGTGAGCTGAAATGGTAAAGATGAGTAGTTCCATCTTGCCTGAAGTGAAAATATGATGAAAATCATCTCACAGTCTTCCTCAGCAACATGGCTAATTTTTTTTGTACTCTCTGAATACAATAGTTTATCCAAAATAAAATCAAGAGAAACAAATGTAACACTTCTTAGGTTTCCTTTTGTTTTTTTTGTTAAAAAGGAACATTTAGAAATATCGAAGAAAATCTATGAAAATCATGAAGGCAATGTCAATGCTCTAAGGATTATTCTGCATTTAATTAAAATAATTTTACTCTTAAATCTCTTAAATGAAGATGTTTGTATAGGATTTAATGTATATTAAAGATGAGAACAGAATTTACTCCCTTGATGTAATATTTGAGTATTTGACATTCAGTCTGTAAAACAGAAGCAAGTGACTATCAATAGTAGGATGTCTAGTGTAAATCTTTATTTTTTGAATTTGGAATAACATTTACTCAGAGATTATTTGACATAGAGTTAAGGAGAAAATTTTTGTGAGCTTCATATTTCAGTGGGATTAGAGAGGAATACAAATTAATTTGTTTTAAGCCCTAACTTGCAAGATGTAGGACACTGGTCATGGCATTTGTCATGTATTCATTAATAGACATTTTTCAGCAATTAAGAATGTTCATATGGGACCATACCAAAAGGCAATTTAAGCCAATATCTTGCCATTGAGAATAACCAGAAGAGGATGCCCAGGAAAACCCCTTGTACGAAGAGTGAAAGCAGAAATAACAAATTTTTCCTCTGATGATATCTCAGATGCTAAACTTTTTTAAATTTAGACAAATGTAGTTCCTGTGCAATTACTGACCCTTGGTGGGTTTTCCTCTCATGAATCTCCCCAGTCTTTCATCAGAAACATTTAACTTGTTTAAGTGTTTAAAAGGATTCTGTCCTTTATTTATATTCTAAAACTAAATAAATATAAAGCAGTTGAAGAGCTGAAGGTTAACATAGGAAGATCAGACATATAAAAGTCAGTATATGGACCTTTTCTTTCATTTCAGATTATCTTCCAGCAAAATCTGGAGTATGTAATTCCTTGGATTTATTGGAATCTGTGAAAATCAGAAACTAAGGGATAATTTTGTTGTTTATGCCACACTGGAGAATTTGGAGAGCATTGGTAATGTTTCCATTGTTCAGGGTGTCTTGGCATTTGCAGTACAAGAAAATACAAGCCAGATATTTTTAAAGATGGTTTTAAAATGATGATTTTTTACTCGCAGCCAGTTTGAATCAGAATGTTTCCAACATATGGCAGAGAGAGAACATGAAACCATATGCACCCAGCGCTGGGACTGTGTTCCTGAGAAGACAGTTTGCTATTTTTGTGTCGGCCAGCAGGTGTCTGTACCCCGAAGTGGAGAAGCTGCCCAGCAGCCAGATCCAGTTAGATCCCCGTAACAGGGAGTGGAAGTATTTCGGATGTCTCACTTTGAAAGATGACTTTTTGAAGTGCTTTTTCACCACCAGAAAGGAAGCCATCTTCTGAGGGGAAAGAGGAGAGGGAAATCAAGCAAACCCTCCATTCCCAAAGCAGGTATTAGTAGGTTAGTTTCTTTTCCTACTGATCCTGGCATTTTTATTCTCCATTACCAGAACTGCAAAGCTTTGTGGCCTCTGACTTCAGTCTTCAATTCCCTCTGTGCTGCCTATCCATTCTGGCCAAATCCAGAGCCAAACAGTGGAAAAGCATCTAAAAGTGGGATACTTGGATATTTTGATCAGTGCAATGGACTTTAATCAAAGATATTGATCTGCTATTGCATCCTATATATTTTTCTTTTAAAAGTGCAATTCTAATCCATACTGTTAGATGTTTTCTGTGATACCTTTTAGGTGCTAAAACAAAACAAAACAAACCCCAAAAAATCTGAAGTGGAATTTGTTTTCAACAAATTTTTCAGCATTTAAGTAAGTATTCTTTTTTTTTTTTCCCATTTTAGGCCTTTGTGAAACAGAAGAATGTAATATTTTGTGTAGTTACATGATGCCCTGCTAGATTTGGCTTTGAAATCTCTTCATTTATTAGTAATAACATCTTTATTTCCATATTATTATAGATTAGACATTATGAGCACAGATTGGGTTGCTCTTAGGAAAGATATGTGATTCCTTGACATATTTCAGACTCTTTTTTTCCTGATTTCCACAGTGGTAGTGTCTGCAAGAGTTATTCTCATGTTTTAAACACTGCATTACTCTAATAATGAAATAGTCTTTTTTTTAGTGGAGCCTATTGAGGTAAGCATTTTCCTCTGGAGTTTTTCTGGTCTCTGATAGCAAGAAAAGACTTGTCAAAAGTTGATGCAATTCAGACAAATATAAAATTTATCATATTATTCTCATTGCACTGGTGTCTATCTACCACTCATGAAGAAATCCTGTCTGAAATTGGTTTGGGCTATTGAAATTCTGGCCTTAACTCTCTACCAGCTGCTGCTTTACAGTGATCTGAGCTAAGAATTTACATACTCCAGTTTTAATTTAATCAAATGCTGTCAGTGAGCATCACATGTTAGATAATATTTCCACCAGAAGAAACTTTAAAAAACAACCTGAAAGATTAAAAACCTCTTCCTCTTGAAGATAATAATCTTAGTGAATTTTAACAGATTGCTTTAGCAGATGGAGATGTGATATTCACTGTAGTAAATTACATTAACATGCTCTCAGACAGAGACGTCACATTTGCCACAGTAATTTACATTAACATGATTTGAGACAGATTTGATTCCCCAAAAAGAATCACGAATAACATTTTATCAATCCATTTTCTATTGCCACTTCTTCAGATAATTGTCAGCCTGGTGTGGGACGTTTTTTATCAAGGGATGCCATGATGAACAGGACAGACATCTATAAACTGTACAATGATCCTGCGTGGTACCAAACCAACACCATGCACCAATGCATAAAGCAAATTAATTCCATTTATTGATACAGAGTTACATTTGACTCAGTGACTCATAATAATTTGACTTTTGGACAAGATATCTGCTCTTTTGCATGTCTATATAGCTTTCTACCACTGCTTTCAGGAGATCTTATCTTGAAAGTTTGATGAAGAATATTCTGAAAAGAAATTTAACCATATCTATGGTGTGTTGGCATCTTTAGGCAGAAGCTGTGTGGGTGCAACTTATCTTTCATCCAATACTGTGCAGGGGATCTGGGAAATGTTTATAATGACAACTGCTCTACTGTGTGAAAGAAAGTATTCCTGCATCTCTGTGGAGCACCTGAAATCATTAATTGTCCCAAGGTCTTTCATCTAGTCCTAAAACCAGGACAGAACCTGCAAAATCCATGAGCAACAAGCAAGCTTGATAAAGCTGCACTGGGAGAAAACAAAGCAGCTGTCTGAGTTTTACTGAGTTGTTTTCAAGATCTGCTCCTCAAATTACTGGATTTCTGAGTAACACCAGCAAGAGACACCACAGTTCCTGCTATGGAGCTTCAAAGGCATTCTTATGGTCAGAGGCTTAGAGGCCAGCTTTGGAAAAAATACTTGAGGGATATTTCAGGACTTGAGGTTGTGGTGAGACAGTTTCAAGTGATTCTCTCTTTGACTTGTCTCAAAATAGATCTCAGAAATGACCAGAAATGTTTGGGAGACATGTTTCATTAGACTATGAATCCTTAAAGTCTTAAATCCAAGCCTGCTTAGAGCAACTAAAAATGCTCATATTTCCTCAACTAGAAAATTCTATATCAATTAAAAACGTATATACAGCATCTCAACATATATTTTAGAAAAGCAGTTGCTGTAAAGTGAGAGATCCTGAATGATGTCTTAGGCTGATTGGAAACAAGCAATGTTTTAATGCAAGACTTTGTGAAAGCCTCTCCAAAACACTGCCAAAAGGCTGTGTGTTGTAACACAGTGAGATTTTTCTGTTCTGCCTTTTTTTCTTTTTAATCTTTTTTTAACTTTTAAATTCATGTTTTAACTCTTAAATTTGGAAATTATAATGCTACACTGTTGTAAATCAGAATGGGTTAGGATTAAGATTGCTTTTTAATTACTCAGTATTGGGTTGCATTGGGTTGTGACACGGTGTTGGGTTGAGACCAGTGTGATCATGATTCAGGTTTGCAGTGTCTGTGAAGGACACTGCAGTTTGTGGTTTCCTCAGCTCAGTTGTAAGCTAAGTATGGAATAAGATGGCATTGCAAGCCAAACCTTCTTCCAAATGCATTCACCTTGAAGAAGTGACTGCTGATTCTGCCTGGTTCACAACGCTCCTTTTGCTAGTAGGCAAGCCAATAAAGCCAGTCTTATTTTCATCCCCAAATGTCTCATATTTTGTCTCCTGGGGCCTGACTGAAGGCCTTGAATTGTAGCTTGCAGATGCTTGTCACCCTTTGAGACCTGGGCCTTGTGTGGGGAAGTGCTCAGTGAAACCCCTAGGAGAGGAGTCAAGTATTTAGACCTCAGACCAAGTGTACAGAATTGGTGAGATATGGCTGGGATATCTCACTGCTTTCTCTATTTGTAAAATAGGGATTATCCTCTGTCACTGTCACACAGGGAAAGTTTAAGGAAAAAAGTATGTTCTCAGACACCTGTTAGAAGGAAGAGGGCCACGGGATGAGTAGAATTTAATCATCCTCTTCAGAAAACAGTTTTAAGGTTAGTTTAATGATCCAATTATTGAGAGATGCCTCTACCTGAATTTAGGTGCAAATGGGACCATATACCAAAGTCATGTAGTAGATTCACCCTGGCTGGCTGCCTGGCATCCAACAGAACCCTCTCACTGCCCTCCACAGCTGAAAAGGGGAGAGAAAATATAACAAACAGTTCATGAGTTTAGATAAGGACTGGGAGAGATCACTCACCACATACCAGCACAGGTAAGACAAGCTTGAATTAGAGATATTGATTGGGATTTTTACTAACAAAACCAGAACAGGATAATGACAACTAAAATAAGACCTTAAAAACCCATCTCTCCTCACTTCTCCTTCCTTCTCAACTCTGCCTGCTCCTCAACAGCAGTGTAGGGATACAGGGAATGGGTGCTATGGTCAGTTCATCATGTTTTTCTGCTGCTACTCAGAGAGAAGGTTCTTTGCCCTGTTCCAGTGGGGGGGGTCTCTTACACAGGAGATGGTTCTCCATGAAGTTCTCCAATGTGAGTCCACCCCACAGACAACAGTTCCCCACAAATTGCTGCCTGGAGCTTGGCTGCTGGCTGGGGTTAAACCACAACATATTCATGAATAGTATCACCTTTATCTTATGTCATGTTCCTGTCACGTGGCTTAATTTATAGTCCAGGTTCCAGGAATCCACGGAGGTATACTTGGGAGCAGGAGTGGGTGTGTATGGGGAGGGGGGCTTCAGTGGTCACAGATGCCATTAACCCCATAACTTGGGGAGATACCAGTGGTATTAGTCCCATAACTTGGGGTGATACCAGTGATATGAGTACAAGCAGCTGCTGTTTCACCCAGTTTGCCATAGAGGGAACCCTTGTCTGGAACCAGTGCCACTGTGCTGCTCCATTCTGCCAAGTTCTTCTGTGGTTTTAACAGTGTATGAGACAGGCAACTGTGATTTTTAAGTCCTTTCAGTTATTGAATTAAAAATTACTAGAAAAAAATTACAGTTATGACAAAACAAGGCATGGTATATATGTTCTTTCAATTAATTCATAGTCTCCTTTTAGGAATGAATGAGACAGATGTCCTGAGGACCAAAGGGTCTTATCACCATACGCAGGGAAACCTATCAAGATTTTATGGGCAATCTTAATTCTATAATTTCCTTATTTTAGAGTGTTTTAATGTATTTTTTAATTTTCAATTTTCCTTCTGATGGTAAGTGGTTTGCTGTTTACAAACAATTTAATGGACTATCTGAAAGAAATGGAATAGCAGTGAATGTTTGCCAGCCTAATTTCATGTCGATTTAGTATGATCAGGATATGTTCTTTATTCTATGGTGCAGTATTGACTGTCTGCATTATCCATGGAGATTTAGGTCACTTAAATTTGACATTTGATCTAATCATCCTTTAGGAATATAGGTCAGCTGCAGCACTGATCTTGTGTTCTAAAGGAAAAGCAGATCTCTCTGGTTTTGGATATAAGCCACTTCAATGCATTTACTTTTCTTTTTAAATACATGAAAATAGTTTTTAGTCTTCTTACACAAAAAGCCAAAGTCCTTCTAGGCATTTTATCTGGGAAGTCTACTTCCACTAACTGATGTTCTGCACTCAGGAGTTGCAGGTTGTTCACAAAGCTCAACTGTTGCTCATTGTTGTTTTTTCTCAGTCCCAGTTTTCCCAATGCCTTGTCAGAGCCTGCAAGAGTTTGGAGTAGTCTGGCTCTTACTTCTGTGTGAAAAGTTCCTACACACTACAGTGTGATTGCTGAAGCCAGGTAAGGTGTTACCTACACAGGGAAATTATACTGATTTAAAGTTGGTGCAGGAAGTAAACAAAGCCACTCCCTCATCTCAATTTCTCTTCCTCTACTATAAGCATATAATAATGTCAGATACATGCAACGACATGTGCCCATATTCTGTCCAGTAAAATATTATACCTAAAACAGAAAGATTACAGCATAAATCTCAGGTAGAGAGGGGAAAGTCATAATTTATCTGAGAAGAATTGATTTGTGTACTAGGATCTCACCAGAAATGTTTGGAAAGTGTATACCATCTGATAGAAGTTTCAGAAACCTCCTTTCTCTTTGCTCCTCTTCCCCTTTTTCTGAGTGGGAAACAAAGTGTAATAATTTTTTCCTCAAAAAAAGTTTTTTAAACAAGCAAGAGATCTTCACTCCTCTAGGTCACAAAAAGTCCTGTTTTCCAGATCTTACACAGATTGCAGAAGTTGCTACAATGGCATTCTGCCGAACAATTATAGAAAAAAATTAAATATATCATTGCAAAACTTCAAAGAAAAAAGCACAAAGGATGATCGAGAGTGAATTAAAGAACTGTTATATGAAGAGAAGCATGTTGGTGTTTATCTTAAAGAATTCCATTACATTACATATATTTTTTGCATGTAAACAAACAGAAGGTAGTACAGTGAATCTTGAGTGTAATGTTGCTGTATCAGAGCCAATAAAAGACAAAAAATAGAGAAAAATGGTACTTTCTTATCTGTTTTTGTTTCAGAAAGAATGAGGTGCAAAGATTTGTAAGTCTGTGTTAATCGTATGACTAGATGCACGAAAAAAGCTATGCAGAAATTGGTGGGGTTCCCTTGAAGAATTAGAACCCATCTTCATGTATCGCCTTGGATGACTGGGTTTGAACAATGCATAGACACAGTAAAAAGTAAAGTTCTAATATTCTAAGATACCTTTAGTGAAACTGACATATCTAACTTCATTTGTTTCCCTTGAAGTTGTTTCAAAGCCAGTTTGTACATTGAGGGGGAATGCTGTGTATGGTCGTGTGATATTGCATTCAGAGGCAACTGAAACTTAAAATTGAGCACAGTTGGAGGGACACAATGCAGGGCTGCCACAAAATGTTGCATTCACAGAATTATTACTTAAGGACCAGTGATGGCTGGGAACTGCTGTTTTGCACATTTCATTTGATCTAAACCCAAACTTTTAAAGAGAACTTAAAGTCTGGCCAGTGAAAATCTTGGATGCCTTTGAAAATGTTACTCTGCATTCCTGAATATAGGAAGTGTGATTAATACTCTAGTTAGAATTGCAAAACATGTTTTTTTGGTTTGAATATATTAAAGAGATTCATTTTTATTACACTGAGAAAATAACCTCTTTTTTCTTCTATTTTTGATGCATTGTGGAAACAGAAGGTTTGAGCTGAGTTTATTTTTAGTATTCTGCACTTCCAGGTGAAGTTTGACAGAATGTCACAACTTACTTTCCATTTGATTTCTAGCAATTGCCAGTCTACACCTTCTCTTGAATTAACAGCCTGGAGACATGAAAATTTCATATTCTGATTTGGTTGCACTCAGACTTTGGTGCTCTTTTTTTCTCCCATTCCTTGAAAACTTTACTGTTATGAGTGGCAAACTGTATTTTTTATTCCTTTTATAAAAATTAAATTCTAGATACCTGCTATGAGATCATCTTTCCTGACATAAATCATAGTCCCCAGTGCTGTCATCACTAACATTCCTTACATTATACACAAGTTTATATTCAATCTATGAGGTAAACAAATTAAATAAGGGAGACCTATAGAGATTTTCCCATGTTTGTTTTCAATTCAGTGGTCCCAGATCTAGCTGGCAGATTTTCTGCAGTGTGGGAACTATGCTGTTCCACATACACTCTAGTGTCATATGTCCTGGATACCCTGGTTGGGAGACATGAGGAGAGCAGATAAAATAAAGAGTCCAAGTTAAATTACATCAGTGGGGTGGATGCAAGCAAATAATGTTTGTGTTAAGCAAAGGTATTTATTTTTCTCGTATTGCCATGGTTATTAGCAAAACTCGTGCTGGTTTAAGATTGGGAGCCAGCTGGGCCTACAGTTAAGAATAATTGTTGTTGCTGTTCAGTGCAATGCTTTATGAGTTCCTGCTGGGTTTATAATTAATTCAAAGTGCACTGGGACATGGCTATGCATGTTGCTTGATCCTTCTCAACATCTATGGAATTTCTTGGATTTGGATCCTGAGATCTGGATTGTCTTAGAAATTTGGTAAAAAGACAGTAAAAAGGTGTTGTCTGATTACAGTGGGGTTAGATTTCTCCTTCCTTGTTTTCCTTTCCTCTGCTGGAATAAATTCAGAATAGATGTGGGGAAAATACAGGGACATAGTACATTCTTGTCCAGAACAGGAAAAAAAGAGATCTTTCTTAAGATCTGTGGTCTTCTTTGACTCCACTTTCCTGGTTTATGGCTTATTCTGTGTCTTAAAATAACTGAATGACAGTATCAATGCTATTAAGTTTGAGCACAGAATCACAATATTGAAGGCAGTAGGGTGTTGTTTTCCCCACTGTCCAACACTGACAGCGATGACAATGTGGGATTGCTGCAAAACTTAGCACAGAATTCTGTGGTCTCCAGATACTTGAACTTCAGGCCCTGGATTAACATGGATTTTTGTCACTTGAATACTGGTGAAACTTGGGAGAAACATCTGGACTAAAATCCTCAGACCTGTAAAAAATCTTGGGGAATCGAGATGCAGAATCGAGAAGTCTGCAGACCAACCAGAGTATGCACAGAATCAACTGAAGAAAGAAATAAATCTGGTTTAATACTGGATTTGGTGTTTGTTTTCACAAGCCTTCAATTCAGTGATGTGCCTTTTGATAGTTGGCTTCAAATGTGTAACATTTGAGGCACTGTTACTGTTAGCCATAGATGGGCACGTGGGAAGAAGGTAAATGGATAAACTGAGTTCTATCATTGCAGGCTCTTCCTCTGAGTGACAGCATCCTGACCATGAGTCACATCTCAGAGCTTAGACATTTCAAACCTAAGTCTTAGATCTAAGACCTAAGTCTTAGATCACTATATAGCTCCTTCTGATGGAAATCAAAATAAAGAAAATAATATATTTACAGGCCATTTCAACTCCTAAAACAGGTCAGATGACTTTGAATGCATACCAGTCTTAGTGTATGAATTAAATTGTTGTCAATGTTGTCATCACTTTCATTTAATATATAAAAGTTTATCTTCCTCGAAAAGAAACATGGAATGTCGTTAAGACTTTTGTCTTCACAAGTGAAGAAGATTTGAATTTCCTGTACTTATAGACTTTATTCAGTTTTAAAATATAGGGTTATATAATCGTTGAGGGATTGCTCTTTGTGCAAGGATAATTCTAAGGTCTCAGGCAACTGTTCTAACTGGGCAGCTATACAAATAATTTTCATGCCATTTTTGAGTTCAGCATAAAATTAGAAATCTGGGGATGGATGAGAAATCTGTGGTAGGACAGGTTTTATTATTAAAGGTACACTTACATTTTGTGATAGAATTCTTGCGAACTTGAAAGGACAAGATGTTCTTCAGCACCCTAGTAATCTCCAGAGGTTAGTGTTTTTGAGGAGTTTGCATTCTGGTGGGGATTTCCAGAGCTTACAGTCAAACAGGGATGGCTGGGAATGGTGCAGAGCTCACCTTATCTTTGCTGCTGATTCAGCATGTGTTCTCTATCACTGAAATATTGCCTTTCTGCATGACACAGAACAGAACTGAATAGAAGAGGAAGCTTCTAGGCTCTAGTATCCACTTGATAAGATACCAATATGAGGGAACAGAAGGACCTATAACAACCATTAATGAACCTCAAATGATCTGGAGGTTATGTAATGAATAAAACCTGGACTTTAGTGTGATCATTTCAAAAAAGATTTTTGTTTATAATAAATATTTTTTAATAATAATAATAATAATCATGGAGGTATTTCTTTTTTTGTGCTATCTTACTTCATGTTAGATGTAGACTGGCTATGAAAAAGCTTGGATTTGCAATGGCAGTGATATTCTGGAAATGTCTCTGATCACAGCACTGGAGCAAAGATGAGCTACTTTAGTGATGGTACAACACATGAGTGAGAGAGTGATAGATGCCTGTGTTAACAGGGAACTGGACTCTGTGATGCAGAACATTCAACCAGGGGACCAGATTTATCATCCAGGAAGGCTGCAAAAAAGGAAATACTGGTTCTACAAGTGATGTGCTTCTTATGGTGCGTTACATCACAAAATAAAATGCCACCATTCAGATCTTGTTTAAAATTCCCCATATAGACATTCTGCAGATGTAAAAATCTGCTAGGTATAGCATAGCAGAGAATCTAACTCTCTAGTCCTAATTGCTGATGTTATCCTATTGACTTTTATTACAGTATTCTGCTGCCTTTGCCAGGTGAACACTTTAAAGGTGAATTGCCCTGGTTACTGTCTTGGTTAAGTCTCTGTACAACCCAGTAGCACTTGCTTCTTCAGCCACCGACAGTGATAAAATTTGCTTTTTAGTAGATATAATTAAATTCTGGAGTAAATAAGGGGCTATAAAAGCAGTTCAGTTGAAGCTGTTACTTGTATACAAAAGTTGTGTTTTGGATGTGACCGCGTATCTAAGACCTTGTCACAGAGTATCTCACCATGAGGGCTCTTTATTTCTGACAGATTTTAAATTAGACTGCTTTTTGCCTAGCTATCTTGTCTGGCTTCTGATATTTTTCTTAGAGTAAAGGCAGTTCTTGCAGAGTGCATCATTTATATAGACTTGTTCTAATGTCTAAAGCTTGTAATGACACATGAAATAACAAAAAAGGCAGACCTTTCCTTCAAGTCAATATGCTTCTATCATTCCATCTTTGTTTTTGAAAAGACCTCTTATCTCAGCATTTGAAAAGCACTGTATGAAACCAAACTTATGTTCCAACATGTTTTGTGTGTTGTGGTATTTCATGCTCAAAACCAATTGTGAATGGTGCTTTCGAGATACTTATTTGCAGAAATGTATTTGTGGCACTACAAGAAGTAAAAAACCCCCACAACAGTGCCTTCATTGTTATTTCTTTCCTTCTGATGAAAACCAATAAGTGAACAGGAATTCTCTGAGACCATAAAAATGTCCAAGCATAGAAATCTGTTGAATCAAGGTAATTGCACAAGCCCCAGATTATATTACTTTTTTTTTTGGCTGGTGACAATTGAAATTTAGTGGGAGGATCTCATATACAGTAATGAGGTATATTATTCAGTAAAAGCAGACAATCTATCCCAAATGCCCTTTGATGAATATTTGAATTCTTGTGCCACTCCAATTTTCAAGGAAATTTGTCTATGCACAAGGTTAGAAATAGTGATCTTTGGTACTTAGGGTACTTTTGTTTCATTTTTATTGTGCTTCTGAAGGAAATTATGCTTCAAAACTATTTTTAAAGTTCTCTCCTGGAAATATCAAAATGAACTTCCTGTTGGATATAGGATCTGAATGTAGAGAATCTAACAAAATCCTGTATCCTTAACTTTCAAAATTAATGCTGCTTCCCTGCTTGACGTGAGCCTCTTATACAGATATTTTTTGTTGTCAAGACTCATTGCATTTTATAAGCAAGATATTATAAAGCTGAGAAAAACAAAAAGAGGATGTGTGTGTGTGTGTGTTTAAAACTGTGACCTCCACAGCCCTTCACCAGGTTAGAAATAATGATTAAATCTACCTTTTAATGGAAGTCTGGCCCTGGTTTATGTGAATATAACTCACGAAGTCTCAGCTCCTGTGAAAAATTCTAAGATTTTCTGAGAGTGCCATAGCTGGATAATAACATTTCATAGAATGCAGTGCAAGCCAGGATATATTATTTCTTATGTCCATTCACTATGTCCTCTGGATAATTTAAATTCGCTACGTTTTTTGCCCCTACATGTTTTGATTCTTTTTCCCGCATTATCATTCTATACTCTGACTTAAAAATCACAATAACATAAAAGCAATGGAGAGTAGTTTCATTATCAGTTTGGAGACATTGAGGCAAGGTCTGGCTGTGCCTTAAAAAATACGTAATCTAACACGTAATTATTTAAGGTGGTGCTGAGTATGTGATAGAAAGTTTTATAAAGAAAAAAATATTCTTTCCAAATTCACCAGTTAACCAAAGCAGCAAAATATTAATGATGAATAATTTATAAGTTGAAATAACTAAAATTTTTGAATGTTAAATAAAATTTTGTGCCCCAAATATTTGTCACTATGTTTAAATTACAGAATTACCCTATGCATAAAAACATTATATTCATTAAAGAACATTTTCATGAAGAAAAGTATTTTTTGACATATCATTCATCTACATGATAGCATTTAACTGTTCATTCTATTACAAAATAGTAAGATAGAAGTGTAATTCAGATTTTTTTTCCAATTTTTTAAACACCTCTATTTACATTAAACAATTAGACTTTAAATGTAGCACATTCAGAAACCTTTTGAATTACACTTTATGCCTTAGTACTTTTTCTGATAGAAAAATATCCATGCATTGTTTTAATAATGTTGTAAAAGCTTTGAAGGGAGCATAAAACATTCATTTTGCCATGAAACACTTCAACTTTGCAATTAAAATGATGCTTAGACATCATAGAAGCTTTACTCCTTCACTGAAAACTATTTCTGTATATTATACCCCACAGCTAAATCCATGAAAAGGATCCTTTATTATAAATTCATCTTTCTTTCTAGACAAACACATCTATAAAAATTCTCTATCTATAAATAATAAATAAACAAAACAAAATAATGCAACGCAATACAATACAATGCAACAATACAATACAATACAGTACAATACAATACATAAAAACTTGGAACATGAAATCTTAAGCAATTACTCTAAGAAAAAGGGCAAAATTGAAATGTATTTAAGCAGTAATTATTTTGTGTCCATAGACTATTAAAATGAAGGTAGATATGGATTAAACTTCATAGAATCATAGAATATCTGTAGTTGGAAGGGACCCACAGGGATCATCAAAGTCCAGCTCCTGGCCCTGCACACCATCCCCAAGAATCTCACGATATGCCTGAGAGTGTTTTCCACATAGTTCAATTCTGTCAGGCTGATGCTGTGACCACTTTCCTAAGGAGCCTGTCCTACTGCCCAACAGCCCTCTAGGTGAAGGACCTTTTCTTTATTTCTAGCCTAAAACTCCTCACATGTCTTCATTCCAGGTTGCCCTGACCCAGATCCAGCGCCTTGCACTTGGTCTTGTTAAACTCAGGAGGTTCCCATAAGCCCACTTCATGAGCTTGCCCAGGTCTCTCAAGATGACACTGTATCCTTCAGATGTCTCAATTGCATCACTCAGCTTGGTGTCATCAGCAAATTTGATGAGGGTGCACTTCAGGATATTAAATGGCACTGGTCCCAGTATGGACACCTGAGGGACACCACAATGAACTTTGAGATGTTGGCCAATGCCCTCTGGGATGCAACTCTCCAACCATTTCCTTATCCACTTAACAGTCTACTCATCAAATCCATCTGCCTCCTATTTACAGACAAGGATGTTGTGGTGACGATGTCAAAGTCCAGATAAATGACATCTGTGATCCTTCCCTTGTCCACTGATGTAGTCACTCCATCACAGAAGAACTCACTCTTAGTGAAGCTATGCTGGCTGTCTCAAATCACCTCCCTGCCCTCCATGTCTTGAGCATAACTTCTAGGGGGATCTGTTCCATCATCTTCCCAGACACAAAGGTGAGGCTGACAGGTTGATAGTTCTCAGGGTCCTTCTTTCTATCCTTTTAAAAATGGGTAGAACGTTTTCTCTTTTTCAGTCACCTGGGACTTCCAATGGGAATACCACGACTTTTCAAATATCACGGAGGGTGGCTTGGCAACTACAACAGCCAATTCCCTCAGGATTATGGAATGCATTTCATCAGGTCCCATAGACTTAGTAATATTCAGGTTCCTCAGGGGGTCATGAATATGATCTTCACTTACAGTAGGAGACACTTTGTTGCCCCAGTCCCCATCCTACTGTCACTTTTTGCTCCCCCAGTCCTCTTCCTGCTCTCCATCAACCTGAGAGTTTTGGGAAGAGAGATTGAAGACTGAGTCAAAAATATTTTGAGTACCTCAGCCATTCTCATCATCCATTGTTACCAGTTTTCCAGCATTATCAGGTGGGGGTACACTTTCTTTGACCTTTGTTTTCTGGTTAACATAACTGTAGAAGCCCTTTTGATTGCTCTTTGCATCTCTTGCCATGTTCAGTTCCAGTTTCACCTTGTCCTAGTTTCCACTTCCTGTGCAATTGCTTCCTTCCCTTTAGTTTGACCAGCATGTTTGACTCTTGCCAATCTCTTGCCTTTCTTGCAGTTTCTTGTTGCTCAGTAAAGATGTGGAATAGAAAACACATGTTCCTCATCTCATGACCTAGTGGGTAGACATGGAAAATTAATATGCTTTGGTTTATTAAGACAGACTGGTTTAAAAAAGCTGGCTATTCTTCTTGGTTCACGTGTTCCTCTTGGGACTTTTCAAACTATATGATTGTTGCCTTTCTTTTATCTGCCAGGAGTCTAATTACTATGACAATTAATTGACAAAAAGAAAAATATCAGAAGTATCTACTCTTCAGAAAGTTGTTAGAGATATTACTCATCAACTATTTTTTGCTACTTCCTTGAACACCTTTCCTTGGCTATAGACAACATGACATGCACACAGTGGCTTTGATAGTGATGTAAGATTTATCTCAGCCAACCTGAAATATTCCTAATGGAACTAATTGATTAGGCTGGCCTCTAATGCGTAGAATAACCATCATTAATATGAACATCTTAGATGAGTCCAGTGAATCATGCTTTTAGGTACTTATTTCTCTCACATGGTTATAAAGGGTGAAAATAATTAGCCTNACTGGCCTCTAATGCATAGAATAACCATCATTAATAAAGGGTGAAAATAATTAGCCTATATAAAAATTCCATATATTCCAAAGTTAGTGAATGTGAAGTTAATTTCAAATGTGTCTGCCATCTCTCAATTAGTTGCATCTCTGGGCTCTGACAGGTGATACATGAAAAAAGAACATGTTCCAAGTGCAGGAAAAGTAGGACAGCATTCCAGCATTTTTAGGTGTCTCAGAAAATGTAATTTTGTTAGCCATAATGTGTTTTGTAAACCATTTTTTAAAAAAGTCTGAATCTTCTTATCCACCACGGTCTTCCAGCTATCCCTGTAGGATATACAGGGATAAGATCACACCTTCCCTAACTCAGATTTTTGCTTGCACACTTTCAGAGTTCATTACTGTAAAAAAACCAGCTTCTCTTGGAAGCTCCTTAAAGGAATCATTCTGATACCTGTTTTTCATGAAAAGTCTGTCCAGTAGAAGAGAGATAAATTAATGTTATTTAGACCATTTAATTAATGTGCTGATAATATAAACCCCAATGTGTATCTTCTGGGCAGTTCCCTTCACTGCCAGTGTCTTCTTATGCAAGAATAATACCAAAGTCATGTCATTTGTCCAAAATGTCACATAAAATCTCACATATATATATATATATATATATGAAAATAGAAATACAACTATGTAAGATTATAATTCTTACAAAACTTTTATTCATCACAGCAAGAGTAATTTTGTTCGTTGTTACTCTCTGGTCTGAAAGCAAAGCAAGCAGACAAATCTGTAATAATTTTTGTGTTGTGAGGCAGGTCTTCATCTGACATACAAAGAATTGCATTCAAGGTTTAATTTTTGTCTTGCCAAATAAACATATACTTTTTAAGCTCCCTCGATTTTCATATTTTAAGGATATTCTTCTCAGGGAGTAATAAAAGGCTTATAAATAACCTGAAGCACATGAAAGAAAAAAAATATAGTCATAACTTCGGTGATTTTTTGCAACATTGAGGCTTTTTCTTTTGTTGTGATTTTGATTCTGCTGAATTTTCTATTTATCTGTCATTGATATATAATTTTTTTGGCTCCTGAAATACATGTTCTTTAAACCATGTCCTGGTTTCTCTATCCCTCAAAGTTCGTTCTCTGGGGTGCACAGCTGTTGAGCTTGTTTCTGCTTATAATGAGAATGTAATCTCTTTTTTCTAATATCCAAGGGATGCTTTTCCACAGTTTTTCTCCCTCTGAAAATTTCCAGTTGCTGATAGTACTCCATATGTCACTCTGGTGCTAATGTATACCCTTGTGAAATTTGAATCCAATGTGATCTAAACCTGGGAGAACTTTAATTGTTTTTGTATAGACTTCACTTGGATAAAACATAAAAGACACTTCTATTTTCAGAACATATGCCACTTTGAGAAGTAATGAATTTGTTCCCTTAATTTGTCAGTCAGAAGTCCAGATCAGATTGGGAAATTCTGAAAACATATTAAAAGACGTGCCCAAAACTTGCAGAGAAAATGCATTCAGTAAAGCATTATATTTTTTTAATCAAACTGGTGCTGCTGACTTGATTGCTAAAGTCAACTAGAAGATGAAAGTTTGTTTTCTAAGAATATATCCTAATGATGTTTCAAATTTTATAGTGTCTAAATCTTCCACAAGCTGTAGTGGCTTAATTGTTTTTTTTCAAGAGATAAAACTTATAATTAATCAGTAGAACAAACATTATATCATAAGAGGATTTGGATTTGCAACAGTTTTTTTCTGGGTTTCTTTGTGCTGTGTTTTTGCTTGTTTGGTTGTTTTTTTTCAAACATTTACATTTGCTTGATTAATCCAAAGGTAGAAAAGTGGTACCTGAGGCAGAGTAGATAGAAAAGTGAACACTACAAAGGCAAAGGAGCATGCAGGATCCCTTGTCTTGTAGCATGGAACTCAGCATTTAACTTGATTATCTGCTAAATTTATTTATGGACTTAAGAATATAGTCTTCTTTGTGACTTTACCTTGAAACTGTAGCCTATCTTTGACTGAAGTACTTTACTAAGATAATTAGCATAGTAACATGCTTGCTTAAGTGCACTTGCTTTCAAAATCAGTATAACTATAATTAGAAGTGTCTATAGAATACCTACTGTATCAAAAAACAACACCAGTCTCAGAGCTATTGGTACAACACCAGTCTCAGAGCTATTGGTAGATTTTTGAGATGTATTTGTATATTTTAGAAAGTTCTTTTAGATTTTACCGAAGTGTTTTGGTATTCAGTGATAAGATATTTGTGATCATTCCTCAGTTTAATCTTCTGAAATATTAGTAAATGTCCAGGATAATACATTTTGTGTGGCTGACACTGTGAAAAAGGTGTTGGAAGCCTGAAGCCGCATGAGCTGAAAAGAAAATACCTAATTCTATTTTCTCCAGATTTCTCCTCTATTCCTCATTCATTAATTTATGAGATTTATAGCTTCTTTTTAGGCAATGTATACCTCCTATATATTTCTACTTCACAGGATAATATCTCCAGCATTATCATCCTTACCCATGAAGGAGCTCTGCCTTCCTGATCATGAGATACTACAGAAAATGAAAATGAACATTTCTGTCTTGAGGCTATTTTGATGACTGTGAATGTCAGACTTACAAACACAGAATGAAAACATTCCTAATGAATCACAATCTGTCCAAAAAACTTCACCTTTTATTGGATCAATTTAATTATCCTGACTTTCATGCAGCTCTCCTCTCCAAAGCTCCAAAAGACACAGACAGACCATAACACCCTCCCCCACAAAGCAAGCCTATCATTTTTTTCCACTCTTCTACTAATTTCACTTATAATAGGCTGCTTTGGAAAAGACTAAGTTGCCCTCTGATAGCAATAGCTTTGGGCTTCTATTAAACATAACTGGTACAATTTTATAGTGCATACCTTCTAGAGCAATAGATAAACAGAATTTAGATTTCTGCAGCTCCATAATTGCATTGTTATTCACCCTCTGCTGAAACTGTTTTCTACAAATTAACGTTTATCTTTCATATGTAGGATTTCTTATAATTCAAAGTAGCTAAAGAAAATACCTAAACTTTCCTAACTAATCTGTATTTTATTGTCCCTGACGTCAAGGAGTCTCTTTTGTTCATCCATAGCAGCCTCCTTTGTGGAGCTAATTAGATTTTAATTATGCCATTCCTCAACCAACATCCCATCCTTCCCATAAACTGAGAGTGAAAAATTCTTGCTGAATTTTTTTACTAAGATTTTGATACTTAAATTTCCAATGTGCACTGAGATTTAACAAAGACTGAAAATGCACACAAATACTTTATTTTTCAATAAACTTCAGTTTCATTTAATCTTTGGTTAAGGTCCAGAGTTTACATACCTAAGGCTTAAATAGGTGTCTTTCATGACCAAGGTCTATTATGTGTTTTCAGTGTGTGCCAAATGCATGAATTGGACAAGATGGTGAGGTATGTCACTAAGGAGACCACCCCTCATATATAGATCAGACAATAAAGCACAAAGTCAGGACAAAGATCTTCAGCTCTTCCTGGTCAGGATTTTCAAACTCAAATCTCTTGTGAGTTTAGGTTATGGGATGAGACATATGTGTTTCCTGTTCCATAATAAAACAAAGAAAATACAGGATTGCCAGGATAAAAAGACTACATGAAAGTGCCATCTGCTCACTGAAAAAAGGATTTTTTTAGTTGTGCAAGCAAAATTCAAGTACATTCTTCGATGTTTGTTTAGTCATTTATATCCTTTACCTGGAAAATACGATGAAAAAGGGTAAACTTTTCTAAGTCCATGTGTAAAAACACTGGTATTAAGCCTGTGCCCAAAAAGGAGAACTATTTTCTTTAGGCTTTAAAAGTAAAACCTTTTCTGCTCCTGATATCCTAGGAGATGTCCTGTGGAGGATTCTGGGCTGTGGACTGAGAGGTGTTCCATGGTAACAATGAGACTCTGTAAGCCCTTTCAAGTGAAATGTTCAGACCCTGAATCCATCCTGCAACAATGTGAGTAAAATATTTGGCTTCATCACAAACATTTTAGCACTGTATTCCTATTTATCATAGAGGAATATAAATTTTTTAGAATGAAGTCCAATTAAGAAATGCATTGTGGTTAACAAATTTGGGGGAAATTTTGTGGATTGCACATAATAAAGACTAAGGTGGGAGAGAGGTAAGAAAAATATACAAATAGGAGAATGAGGGTCCAGTCATTAGCAACATGTGATTGGCACTTTGATGGAAATTAAGAAAACTTCACATTAATTGGCCCAACTATGATCTCAGCTTCTCTGCTCTATTTGTTTACTGCTCCAGAACTACTCATTGTTCAGAAACAAGAGAGATCAGAGCTAAGACTCTTTCGTGAGTAGGGACTAATGATGTGTAAAAGATTACAAGATCAGACAAGCATTTTATTGCACCTGGAAGTTTAGGAAGTTGAGGAAGTTTTGCTGGCAAACCTGGAAGTCTTGGTGCTGCTCAGTGTCAGTTGTAATGTGGTTCCTGCCCCACTCCCACAGCCGTCTGTAGCAAAAAACAGCAAATCTGCAGCCTTTTTACTGTTAAACTCTTATTCTTTGAGTATTTATATATTAGGTGCTTTCATGGGCTAGTGAAGAGACACTTCTTCCCTCAGTTTTTCCCAGAGGTGCCACTTTCTACACTGAACTTTTGCAACATGAAATCTAGAAAGTGTCCATCTTCCCTGTCATGCTTTTTTACAAGCAATAGCTTTCCTTGCTGATCTTTCACCCCTTGAAGTGGTTGGACCTGTACAGAGCCTGACTGTGCAGCTGGGAGATAGGAAATCTTGTTACAGCTTGGTATGTGGAGGAAAGAGAAGAAGCTGATGCAGGATATTTTCCAAAATTATCTACTCAGTATGAAGGAATGCCTTGTTTATTCAGACATGTTGCAGATAACAGGATTTAAAATGAAATAGATTTAGATGTAGAAAAATTAATGAAATTCATTAAAAAGTTTATAAATAAAGTCTTTAAATGTATTTAAGAATAAGATTCTCCCTGCCAGTTTCTGTATGTATGCCAGCCTTCAAGCCTAACAGGCCAAAAAATAATTTAGGGATTGGTATATTTTTTGGAGCTCTTGAAACTGCAGTTGCCTGACTTCTGTTTTGGAAGGCATTTTATTGAAGTCATTCGTATTAAGGTTAGGGCAAGTCTTTTCTTCTTCCCAGATGATATTATCTGCATTTCACTTTCTTGTTTATTTCCTGTAATTTCCTCTGAATTAGCACCAGGATATCATCTTCTACTGCAGGAAACCAAATCCTTTCCTTTCTTCTTCTTAAGTCTCTTGATTAATATCTGTGCACCTCAATTAGCATATTCCTGGCTTCAGGCTTCTTCTGTTACTGACTTCTGAGAAGAAACTGGTAAAATAATGCTGTAAGAAATGTTTATTCATGGTTTTCTTACTGGATGCATAATTACTTTTTTACTCTAAACTTTATGTAAATATTAAACATGAGACAGCAGATGGTAAAACTGGGAATAGGTTGCTCTGAATAACAATCCCTCCCCTCCACTCCAGTAGGTTTAGGGGGAACCTCAAGGGGCTCTGCCTATTGCAGTTCCAAAGCAGAAACTGCATGTCAAGACACTGATTCCCATTAGCTACCAGTTTGTAACTATGATATGTTCAATCTGTCAAAAGAAAGTGCTTTAGAATAACACCAGTTAATAAAACTTCAAGGATTTAATTTACTTGTTTCTGCATTTGTAATTGGAAGCATGTGCTTTCATTCATCTCTGTCCTCAGAAATCTCAGCTGAGACCTTGGCCTTCACTTAGACTGTCTTCCTTTGCTAGAATAGTGGTTTAAACTAGTGGTTTAGTCTTGTTTCTTGAGAAATCTTTGTCAAGAATAGAAATGTTTTGATCATTAATATGGATTGGAAACAATAAATTCATCATCTTCACTTGTGTTGACAATGTCTGAAACCAATTCCAGGAGCATGAAGCAAAGGACAAAGAGGTCTTTGATCCTTTTGAAGATTTAAACAGGCAATGGATGTCAAAATTTGTTTATTTTTACTCATGAACTGTTCATCATGTGAAGATTTTAAATCTTGTATGGTGGTAAAATGCCTGCTTGGATTTTTTTCTCAGATTAATAATGCATCCTTTTAAAAGTATTTGGTCCCAATACTGTTAGTCTTTAGTCTCTAAATCTTAATTTTGAGGCTTTTGACTACTTTGGTGGCAGTGTTCTACCCTACCTCACAACCTTCTGATGACACTGTCTAGGGTTTAGCTCTGGTGTTTTAGCAGAGTGTCATCATGAATCACCAGGATGTTAAAATCTGATTTATATGTGACAGACCCAGTCTGAAGCTTGCTTCTGCTTGTGATATTTCCACCCGTATTTGCCCTTGTTTGAAGAATACCCTGGAGCATATGTTATTCTTTGGAAGTGTGTCACTATGCAACACAACAGCCAGTGCCTTCTAGGCTAAGAAAAGACATACATTTACATTTCAACACTTCATCACCCAGCACTTCCCCCAGACTGAAGTCCTACTACCTGTTGTTTGCTTTTTGCTGCAGGTTCTGACATCTCAGGCTGTGGTCAGAGCCTGGATCTTCTTCCTGCTCATTCCCCTCACTGCACAACCTTTGCTGTCACAGTGAGCAAGGGGTATGAGATAAAGGCCCCAGTACTGGCATTGTGGCCTCTTACAGCCCAGTCCAGCGTTGGGGATTACAGCATAAAACACCAGACTGATTCTTTTCTAACACAAGCTGAAAATCTATGTGCTCAAAGTTAGCATTTAGTATCCTAGCCAAACTGACTTCTAGATGTTAGATAGGATTGAAGATACACACTTGCTCCAGAAGAAATACTCCTAGGAATCTGAGTCAACAGTTCTTTTTGAGAAAATTGTCTGTCTCTTATTAAATTATTCATAACACACAAGCAGTGATGCTATCAAACCATTTGGATCATTTGTTAACTTTAAAATCACATTCCTTCCTATATTGTACCTTGTTTTTTTTTAAAAAAAAATAACAGCATAGAGTTTTTTTTATAATTATCAAGAGAGCAAGAAAATAATTATCTTTTACCTATTCCAAATTCATTGTATATTTCTGGGACATTGACTGGGTCTCCATAGTGAGTTTTTTCTCAGTATTTGTTCAAATCATTGAGACAGAAGTGGGAGAGAGGAACTTTTACATTAGGATAAAAACCAAACTGCAAAACCCCACTTTAGGGATGTCTTGGCTTGAGACTCAAACAATATACAGTGCCTAAAATGAGACTTGAGTCTAATTTAATGAGTTTCCGTTAAAACCAAAGATATTTCAAGGTCTGATTTCCCTGATGTATAGCCTGAAATACTTCTATAGCTATTGAAGAAATAGTAGCAATTCAGGTTTGTGCAATGTGTGCGTATGTTTTGCTCTATGTGATGTGTGTTTATTTTTTTATAAGTCTAAAAATTTATTATAAAGTCTAAAAATTTCTATAAGTTTTTTCTTTTTTTTTAAATCCATGTGTGCTAGAATATCAGCTTTTATCAAAACATTTAGCAAAAAAGGGATGTGGCCACTGGTTTCAGATGGAGAAGCCTCTAGCTATTGCTGTGTTGATTCATTCAAATACACAAAGCAAGTCCTAGTAATGACCATATTTCTATTTCTTTGGCATATGCAGAACCAAGATTCAGGTTCGAAGGGACCTCAAGAATTTTCTAGTCTATCCAACCTCTCACTCCAAGCAGTGTCAGGTGGAAAAAGGTACTGCTCATCTCCAGCCTGAACCTCCTTGTCTCAAGTTATGCCTGTTGTCTCTCATGCTCTGTCCATGTGCCCTGATGAAGTAAAATGTTTGCACAGGCATCTCACTGGCTGGAAGGATCATATCTGAAAAGTTTACACCTACAATAATCAACAGCTAGTGCTTCTGCTAAGGTGTTGCACCTGCTTGTTTCAAGGCAGTTGTAGGCTCCTGGCTGTCCTTAGATGGAGCAGCAGGCAGAGCAGACCTAACTGCAGTGAAGAGTGCTGAGAAAGCAAAACTTTTATGAGCTGATGTTCCATGGTTACTTTGAAATAATCAGATTAAGACTTCTTTGTGTCTGTAACAAAACTTGCATGCAGTTCATCAGCAACAGGAGAGATGAGATTTTATCCTCAACACTACATTTTTAATGCTGTCAAATGCCTACTGCTCCTTTCTGGGTCAAGCATCATCTTGTACAAAAAGGACAATTATTCCATCTATTCTTGTTTGGAAAACACATGAAAATCCCTGAACAGTGAAGAATATTTCTAATACTGATAGTTTTCCATCTGTTTATCTGACTTGCTAAGAAGGCTTAGAAAATGAGACTAATTTACCAGAATTAAAGTGAAGTAAGTAATGAATGACAGTAAATTATGGATAAGAACAGGGAGCACTGCAAATCTAAGAAGAAAATAAACAGTTTTATTTTAAAATTCGTTTGTATTCAAAATGAGAAAACGCTTTATTTTGCCAGCCTTTATAAGGGTTTTATTTTGGGCATTTCTTCTCCTAGTTGAAATAATTATGACATTTATATGTTGAATGACATATATCTCTGGCACTCATCTGATATCCTTTAGTGTGGTCCAATTATTTTCAGTGATGCGTCAGGGGCAACTGAATGTGTTGCTTACATCCAAAGGCTAAACTAATGCTGCTTCATTAGGCACAAGCTGTATGCCCAGGGATGCTCAAGCAGTTAAGCATCTGGGCCAATTTAGATTTTTATGTTTTCAGAACTTTTGCTTTAAATATTTTGCATCTCTCCCCACCCTTTTCCCTGTCTCATCAGAACACTCTTCTGTCTTTCAGTCCCAGAACAGGTGTTAGCACATGCAGAATATAGTTCAATGTGAATGGATTTTTAAAAAGTGACTTGAACACTGTAGGATATGCAGGGTTGTTTTCAAAGGAGACACGTATTCAACTATGTGCAAAGCCTGTCTTGGTGAAGCGCATGTTTTATCAAGCAATAAAGATTTGTGGGTCAGTCTCTGAAAGCTAGAGGCAACACCACTATAATGCTATTTTTGTATAGGCTTGAATTAGCATGTGCACACAAATTTTGTGCATGTGAGGGTGTGTATATGCAGAGTGAGGGTGCAACTGTACTTAGAGGAAGGCTGTAGAAGGGGGTTGATATTCCTACATGATACGTCCAAAAACATGCAGGGAAAATGTTTCATTTGACAAAAACTAGCTCTATATGTATGTGTTTGTGTGTGTGTGTGTGTGCACTTGCTTAAGTATTGCTTGCATGCCTTGCCCTTCGTGTATTAGGAGATCTGCTTATATTTAAATCTATTGTTAAAACTGATTTGGTATGTAATAAGGGACTCAGTGCCCTCTTGGGATTCTATCCAGCATTTTCTCCACATTTACCATAAAACTCTAACTCTTAAGACAGTATAGTAAGACCCTAAAATGCAGAAAAGAGTTTTTACATACCACTCTCTTCACCAGAAATTGCTTTGTTTGCTCGAGAGCCCTACTTAAAGGTGGTAATGGGAGTTCTGAACTCAAATTTGAACTTCAGTGCCCATGTGAATATGGTTCTTTCAACTCTGTCTTTGCAGGAGATAATATTTCTCTTTTGGAGGGAAATTCTATTCTTTTGGAGAATTTTTTTTTCTGTTCTGTACACATTTTGTTTGTTTCAGAGCTCTTCCAGGCCTTCTTAGCCCCATTTCCTTTATCTATCATCATCTTTAAGTGTTTTAACTGAAGATACCATAGAAGATGCTTCTTACCTCTTTTCATGGAGGGTTCCTGAGTTCTGCAATTCCCTGTATTTTCTCACACATAGCCTGAAATCAGCCCTTCATGGTAGACATATATCAGGACTTGCCATATATTCTTGGGCTTCTAAAAAGAGGGAAGTTTTTGCTGGGTGTTTATCCTAGGTAGTTTAATTACTGTTCCTACATGTAAAGTGAGAAGATGGAATCACAGAATGTGGTTAAGATCATCAAGCCCAACTGTTAACACCGCTGTGTTCACAACAGCACCATGCCCCCAGGCGCCACATCTTCACATTTTTTGAACATTTCCAGAGACCATGATCACTTTTCTGCACAGCCTATGTCAGTGCCTGACCATCTTTTGGTGAAGAAATTTCTCCTACTACCTTATTTAATCTGCAGCTTGAAGTCATTTCCTCTTGTTCAGTCAGTGTCATGTCAAAGATACATTTTTTCTGTATTATCTGTGGCTTAAATGCTAATTAAATATTGTGTGTTACTTCTTCAAGCATCTTCATACAGAAATAACATGCAAATTAAAATTTCTTATTCAGAAAAAGATATTTGAAATAGGTCATAGTGGAATAAATAAACTAATGGAACCAAAATATATAGCATAGCAACTCCATTGCTGTAGAAATTTTATAATGAGAAATGGAGTAGGCAAATGTGACTTACTTATGTAATTAGTAATTTAAAGTATTTATTATAATTAAAATTGTAGAAATTATGTGGATAGTAATCAGTTTTCATTACAGTTCTTTGCACATTTCAGTGCTATAATTAGACTGTGGCATCTGTCATTGCTGATTAATTTGTAGACAACTCTGTCTTCCCATTAAGATTTAATGTGTACCCAGGCAAAATTATCATTATCTAAAAATACAAAATAAAAAGCGGTAGCAGTTTGGGAGTATTAGCTTTTTCACTTTATCATTTTGGAATCGAGAACATCCCAGCGGGGTCTGTACCATTCTCTGTGAGCAGCACTGGGTGGAAGGAGACAAACAGCTCATTTTGGGCTTAGAAAATAACAGCCATTTTTTTTAAAGCCTTTTGCTGCACTCTTACACACTTTGGGCTCAGCAGTCCATGAAAAGCTGTTCTAATGGTAGGAAGAGTAGAGCTTTATGCTATCAGACTGTGAAGAGTAATAGTATCATCTAAATTGCAAAAGATTTAAATACCTCTGGTGCTCCTGCTGCATTCTATAAAAATTTGAGTTTGGCTTCAGTTGTTCAAGGATTTACTTTTTTTTTACCTGTATTTCCTTGTTTCGCTGTAGTCCTGAAAAGCTTTCAGCCATAAGTAAATGAAAGCTATTATGTCCCTCGTCTGTTCACTCATCTCCTGGGATGCCAGAATGTTGTGCTTCCTTCGTTTTTTTGTTTTTTTTTTTTTGAGATACATGCAATATACCTTATCAGAACTATGAATACTATTGATTGATGACCTGGATAGGTTTGCCTTAGCTGCTCTGTTGTTTCTCTTGCGTTCTGTACTTGGACTGTGCTTCAGGATTTTCTGGATTTTTCAGCAAAGATCATCTATGAAGTAATTTATGAAATGGCTTCTCCTACTTCTTCTCACCCCTCTGTAAGATTTCACAATCTCCTTGGCTATGCTGGCAGGTGTTTTCTTTTCTTCAGTAAAAACTGAATCACGAGGCTTATCTAAACTAAAAGTTAACCTTCTGAAAAAAAGCACAGAAAGCAACATATGGGCAGAAACAGGGATGAGATCAAGAAAGATGGGAACTTTTGAACTTTTTCTTTGCCGAGAGTAGCATGTTGAGACTGTATGGTTACACTCTAGTCTGTTGTGAACTAAGTCTCAGGGAAATCAGATATGCAAAGCCGCCAAACCAGGATATACTTTGCAGATGCCATTTCAGGGCCAGACATCAACCCACACCTGAGCTTCCAGGAGATTTACTTGATTGTGGAGCACATATTTGGACTAATTCTGCTTTTAGTTTCTTAATCCACCTGTGTTACTGTGCAATACTTTCACTTTGAGGCTGGGAGTATTTATATGGCAAAGCACAAAAGAACTAGGACAGCTTTTCAAAACTGACATGTATTCTAGCAGGCAAATATATTTCTTCACTTCTCTAATACTCATAAAAGCCTTCAATGCTGTTCAGGAGAAGATAATCTCTCCCAATACACATTGCAAGTAGGTTTAACACTGCTTAGAATGGCAACCATGAAAAAAATAGAATGTGCAAGTCAGGGTGTGTCACATCATCAAATATTTCTACAAATTCAGTTACTTGACAATATTTTATGACAATAAAATCTGTGCTACTAATGAATCTAGTGTTAAAAATAAAGCTGGCTGTATCAATAAGACATCAGGTGTCTTAATTCTTGCACACATATAGATGAGTTTTGTATGAAATGCTTTAATGTTATATGGTCTTATGAAACAACACAAGTACACAGAATTCTGTCCTTGAAAGAAAAACAGAAGTCTTAGATTGCCAAGATTTGTAAACATGAAGAATCTTAGGCATAGCCCTTCATTAATGCAGTGATTTCAATTATTATGCCAAAGCTCAGTAGTTTGCATGTCCAATGAGTTTTCTGATGTCTGGATGAGAAAAATATCATGCAAATAACTTTTTTTTTTCTATAGATCTGAAGCGATCCAAAAATTTTAAATTGAAGATTTTGATTTTCTAATTAAAAATAGGATTTAAGGCATATTAATCAGAGAGATTGCATTGTGCAAAAAGTGTGAAATAAGTTGCACATTGCTGTGACTGATTAGCATACTGCAGGTATCATAGACATATTGGTCCATGATATGCAGGTCATGATCAGCAGGAAGAATAAAGACTGAATTAATAGAAGAAGGGATGTCTAAGCATTTATACCTAAGCCCAGCAAGGACACTAGTGAGATATCCAAGATATGAAGGTAGACAGGTGAGGTGGGTAGTGGGTTTAAAGTTGTAGCAACTGCAGTTAGGAATATGTGCTGTCATTTTCCAGAAAATTCCAGTAATATTCAGAATTATTCTAGATCTGGTGTTAGGATACTTCCAAGATAATTCTAAAAGATGAGTTCGATATGTAGTAAAAATATACGTGTTTTCCAGTCTTGTATGTTCATACTCTTGCAAAAGTCCCTTTTTGTTTTCAGAAGCACTTTCAACTGATCCTTGTTTTCTACCTATCTTCAACATTACTATGCCTTTAACAGAAGCCCAGGGGTACAGGAGTTGTAGGAACTGGAATATCATTCACCTTTTTGTTTTATTGCTAGTACAGTAGCATCTTCAATGGACTGACTGCATCAGTAGACAAGGTAAGAACTTCCATGTAGCCTACCTAGACTTTTATATAGTCCCACACAGCACTTTGGATACTAAACTGGAGAGAGAGGGGTTTGACAGATGGATGATTAAATGGATAAGGAATTGACTGGATGGTCACATCCAAGGAGTTAGAGTCAGTGGCTCAAGATCCAAGAGGAAACCATTTAAAAGTGATGTCCGTCAGAGATCCATACTGGGACCAACACTACTAAATATCTTCCTCACAGATATGGATGATGGCACTGAGTTCCCCTTAACAAGTTTGCAGATGACATCAGGCAAGTGGTGCAGTTGGTTCACTGGAAGGAAGGGATACTGTGCAGAGAAACCTTGACAAGATTAGGGTGTGGGCCCATATTAATCTCATAGTCTCATGAATTTCAACAAAACCAACTATAAGGTGCTGCAGCTGAGATGAGAAATTCCCCAATATCAGTAAAGGCTGAGGAATTAAGGCATTGAGAGAAGCCCTGCAGAGAAGGACTTGGATATACTGGTACACAAAAAACTGGACCTGAGCCAGCAATATGTGCTTTCAGTCCAATATATCTGGCGTTCCATCCAAAGCAGGGTGGCCAGCGGGTCAAGGGAGCTGATTCTGCTCCTCTGCTTTGCTTTGGTGAGACCCCACCTGGAATGCTGCTTCCAGCTCAGGGTCCCCAGTGTAAGAATGGCATGGACCTGTTAAACATTTTGCTTGAGAAGAACAGCTGCGAGAGCTGGAATCATTCAGCCTGGAGAAGAGAACACTCCAGAAACCTATTACTATGGCCTTTCAATATTTAAAGGAGATTTAAAAGAAAGATGGAGTTTTTTTAATTATTATTATTATTTTTTTTTTTCATATCCAGGGCCTGAAGACATCAGGAAGAAATTTTATGTGATGAAGGTAGTGAGACACTGGTACAGGTTGTCCAGAGAAGTTGTAGATGCCCCATTTGTGGAAGTCTTTAACATGAGTCTGGATGGGGTTTTGAGCATCCTAATTGCTGGATGATGTCACTGCTTATGGCATGTTGGAACTAGATGATATTTAAAATCACTTTCTACCTGAATTTTTCTATGAATATGTTATATTACATGAATATTCAGGGTGGCTTTTTCACTCTGAAAATCAGCAATCCATTAGCAGAAGCATCTATTCAAAGAAAAGGTGCCTCATTTTTAACTTGATGGGTTTGTTACTTGCTACAAATATACAGCATAAATCCTTAGAGCAAGCAAATAGTATTGCAGGAATGGATTTTTATTTTATATAAGATCAGTTAAAATGGACAGTACTCAATAGGACAGATGTGATTTCTTTTCTTCAAGTAGTAATTCTTACTGTTTTGTGTTCTGACAGTATTTCTTCCTTCAGGAAGCCAAATAGGGATTGTCAGTTTCTGAGTCTCAGGAATTAAATGAACTTCTTCCTGTACTCCCTTAAATAACAATATGCAGATTAAAACAGCAGCAACAAGGAAATTAGATACACGTATGAATTTATCCTGTTCACATTCTGGAAATTCTTTGTAAATGGAATAATTTTGATTATCATAACTTAGAGAATTTTCTTATGTGCAAATAGATTATAAACATGTTAGAACATCTGTCCAGGCACATGCAGGCTAAACTGATTGCTAGTATCAATCTTGTCTCTGGCCATTTGTTAGGATACTTAAGAAAAATGTGAACAGTTTGCTTTGAAGAATGTCTTCTACTAAGTAATGCAACTTTTTGCCCAACTTTATTATCTGTCCATATGTTGTGGCTTAAGAATTTTATTCCCTAAATTAGTGTTACCACTAGAACCACATGCCGCTCCCTTGGTCTCCCTCTCCCTTCCCAGTGGTGGGCTGGACAAGAGACTTGGAGATGCAAAAGGTAAAAATCATTGATTGGGATGAGAAGAGTTTACTGGAAACAGCAATGAGATAAAAAAATGAACAGTGACAGCTACAATATCAATAATAAAGTGTACAAGAGAGGCAAAGGATTGAAATGTGACTGCTCAGAGCTGGCGTTACCCAACCTCTCGCTCCGCCACCCTTACTCGACTGGAAGGAGCTCCTTCTCCACAGACATTATCCTTTCCTTCTGTTCCTGGAAATTGTGTGAGGAGGCACAGAATAACCTCCAGGTCCTACCTGTATCCCCACCTGCCTACTGCAAAAATTAACCATGTCCTTACTGGAACCAGGACACCATAAAAATACAAATCCTTTTCACGTCCTGTGCCAGATTCCAAGGAAACTGTCACCTCCACCACAGCTCCAGCATGATGTGCATACCTCTCCTGTGGATCATGCTTCAGTTATTACTGCTACCATGTCATGTAGAGTTTACCCTGAACCCTCGTACTGAAGATATAATTTGTGTGAATTACTCTTTCTGCTAAAATCTGTCAGTCCTTCTGGCATCAGTAAATCTAGGTAACAAAGGAATGGGAATAGAGAAAGTGAATTTTACTAGGAAATGGCCTCACCAGTGCTGTCAACGTTTAGGTACAACTGCAATATACAAGTATGTCGTCCAGCAGAAACCAAATATTCTCTCTACTGCAGTGGCATTCCTGTTTAATTATTNAAATTTTAATGTGAACACTTACATGACAGATCTGCCCACAAAAAAAAATGTGAGAATTACACTGTTGGCAAATTTGCAATATAGCCATCTATGAGACTCTCTTTCTAGTCATTGTTTTTCAGCTTGGAAGATGCAGACTGCAGTCTGCCTAATGTGACCCAAGGTTACAGTTACCACAGAGTACATGGCATAAAAGATGGTATGAAAGTAGCTCTGCAATTTAGCCTGATGCTAGCAAAAAAAATCTCTGGAATGCTAAATAACTTTTTTTGGTTCATCTGAGGAAATAAAAACCACCCTATACATTAATTAATGCCATGTTTAGAGGCATGCCAACAGCTCTCCAAACAACTTACTTTTCATAAAGTAGTCCCATGGTCTTTCAGATAATTAGTGGAGGGAATTGGGGGATGAGAGTGACAAACAGCTACACAACAAACATACATCTTCACCAGTTTTATTCTTTTATCATTTGCATGGTGATTAGTTGTTTTCTTTTCATTAAATAAAAAGAAAAAAGAAAAAAAATAAAAATCCACAAAAAACCCGCATCAAACCAACTAACCAGCCAATCAAAAAAACACCTCCCAACAGAAACTGCAAGCACAAAATTATTTTTACTCATTAATGTATGCCTCTTTTGGCGCAGGCATCTTTATTTTGGTTTACCACACTTGTTCTTTTTACTGTATATCAGGAGTCTCTCATATAGGCAGCCAGAGCAACTGCAGATATTTACTGATCACTGTATAGGATGTGATAGGTCTGTCAGTATAAAAATCAGACAGATTGATGAGAATTGTGTAGTATATTTATGAAATCTGCAGTCTAGACTTAGTTCATAAGCTAATTCATATTTCATGCAGACCTTGCCTATTTACTTCTACTTTTTCTGAAAGAAAAAAGGCTATTTGATGGTTTGCCAGAGGAAACATCAAATTGATGATTTTTATGAGAGTAATTGCTTGGTCTTGACTACAAATTTTGAATTTTCCTTATTAATGTGCTTCTCAGACAGAAAAAAAAGGGTATAATTTGTTATTGCATTTATGATAGTTATTGCAAAATGTAATTTTCACATATTTGTAGAGCAAAGAGAATTAAAATCCATAACTGTTCCTGGTACCTTAAGACTACTTTCTTGTGAGTTCCTAACAATGTAACTGTATTGGAGAGTAGATTGATACTTGAGCTAAATTCCTGCAACTGCTCTGACAAACAGAGTTTTCGTTTTATAAAATGAAAAAAAAAAGAGTCTCAACCACACAGGCTCTGATTTTCTACCACAAACTGAGAAAATATATAGTACCACATGTATCCAAAATTAAACAGGATGATTTTTAAACTGTGTCTGAATAATTTATTGATGGCAGTAACCTTTTAATTTGGAACACCTTAAGACCTTTTTTAAAAAAATAATTCAAATAAAACTTTATTCAATATAGGATCTAGATGAAATAATTCAGCTATGGACATATTAAGATGTTTTTGAAATTGATTGAAAGTATATGAAATGTTTGTTTATTAGGTAGTTTGTTTTTTCTAGTGGTGTTTTTTTTGGTTTTTTTTTTTTTTTTTTTTTTTTTTTTTTTTTTTGTGAAGTGGAAGGTATAGATTTCCATTTCCCTTTTCTCTTTCAATAAAATATGCTTTTTTGTGGACTATTTCTATATCTAACAGGTTTGAAGGATCATCTTAGCAAGTAAAGAAAGGGTGAATGTCCTTAACAACTAACTGGCAAGCCTTTATTGATTTTCACAGAGTTTGATATTGTGTTATGAAATTTTTTATTATGAGCATAACTTTTTATTTCAGTAATGAATAAATCTACTAATTCTTTTAATAATCCATAGATATTGCCTGTTTATTATATTATAAAGTGCTACCTCTTCTGAGAGAGAATTACAAAAAAGATATCTGTGAAACATAACAGAAGAAATATCTCAGTGTCTTTTATTAGGCTGATTGGAGAAATTAGGAAAAAAGACACTGTTTCTGGGAAACTCAAAAATTTCTTTCAGAATCAACTATAATGGCAGAATCTTCCCGCCCTTTTAGACTTAGGACTGCCATCTAGTATCTCCTTTGTAACATCCATCACTGTTTTTCAATTTTTTTTTCATTACTTTCTCAAGGTTATTTCACTGCACACCTGCTGGGAGCGTACAGCATAAGACAACTGTGGAATTGTACTGCTGACAGTCTTCTGTGTGTGTACACCAGGACACCACCATTTTTTCATGGTTTATAGATGTTCACAGACAAGACTAATACTTTCTGTACACACTTGAATGAAAGATGAATACTGTTTGTCCTGAACTCTTTGGTGCCCTGTAAAAGCTATTTTTTAAAGATTTTTGTCAGCTATTTAATATTCTTATGGGAACTCTAGTCTTACAATAGTAGTTTCAATTTCCTCTGGAGAAATAAACTGTTTTTAAAAAAGTACATGCAAGGGGCTAAGCAAAAGTTTACTCAACTGTATCCTAAAGTGTTCTACCAAGAAAAGAAAGTCTTGCCAAGAATTACTGAAGCACATCTCAAAAGGCAATAAAAATCCTTTTGATCTTTGCTTTGTTTTGGGGTTTTTTTTTAGTGGAATGTTCTTCTGTCTTTTCTTGATGTTCTTGAGGGATATTACAAAGGAACACCGTAAGATATTATCAGGTCAAGCTTTACTACTGAGTACAGTGGAGCAGCTGGAGGAGACAAAGATTAGTAGCTAGTGGTAAATTCATTTTCTGCATGAGCAGAAACATCTGTTCATTGCTGAGAAGTCCTTTTGTCCAAACTTTCAAAAACTTTTGGTTATACATGCCCGGTTCTCAGCATGAAGCTGAATTTCTCTGTTTGAGGGAAAGATTAAAGTGTGGCTGCTTTTATTTATTGAATTTTGTTTGCAAACATGTGACCTGTATAGAAAGGATATAGCAGATGAGAAAGTACACATATATCACTCTAGTCACATCACATTTTGCACCTGTGTGTAACCCTTGACAAGAATTACTTTGCATGTGGTGTTAACTTTTACATCTGTTTTGATTTTTTTCCTTCTTTCCTACACAGTACACTATTATCTTGTACATAAGAATGATTAATATTTTTCCCTTAAATAAAAGTCAGATTTTTCAAAGAAAAACAATGTTATGATTTTTTAAACCGAGTAATAAAAGTTAATCTTGTACTCTTCACATACAGAAAAAATCCCCCACAGATACTTGGGAGTGCATTTCCAAAATTCAGCAGTGAGTCTGGAATAAAAGGGACATTTAAATATCAGTGAAGAAAAGATGCCTCAGGAATATTTTATGCTCAGCACTTAGTATGCAACTGTGCCTGCTGTAAATATGTGTTTAAGATGAATTCTGAAAATATTCTGTAACCACTTAAAATTAAGACTTATTTTTAATAAATATTTGTTGTTTTGTATGTAGTGAGCTTTTGAGTAATTGAACCTCAGGCAAATATCTAATTACCTCCTCTAAGATACCTCTAGAATATTTTTTGCCAAAATTTTCACTTTTGTTTAGAAAATATGGTATAAAACTTCATGTGAAGGTATCCTTTTAATTTTTATTTCAATTACTCTTAAGACTGCTGTATAAAAAAAACACTCTGGGGAATCACTGTTCATAGATATTGATTATTCTGTCTTAAAAGCTAACCTTGTTTCCTTATATTTTTATTATTAAAAAGTACATTTAATAGAAGTATCGCCTTTGGTATCTTAATTTAATGATGAATCATTTCTAGCTCTGTTCACTTTTTTAAAAAAGAATTATATCCTTTCATGTTTTCTCACAGAAACAGCACTCTATAAAATACAAGTGAAAAGAAGATGGTTGATATTTTAGAGCTACAGTTTGGGTTGAAAGAAACCCCTACATTTTTAGGCCATTGATCAAATTATACCTTGATTTACAGACTCACAGGCTTCCAAGGAGAGGTACAAGTCTTGCTGAGTGTGATTCTCTTACAAAACGTCAGGGTGTGAAACAGCTGTGTTAACACATTTTAAATTAAGCACTGTAACTTTCATCTTCACAGTATTAGCTTTCTCAAACGCATTTTATTTTATTATTTTATTTATTTTATATTTTATAGTTTTCATTATAGAGGGTTAGTGACATGCTTTGTCTGCCTCTTTCTCTACCTTACTCTTGTTAATGCTGACAGAGACTGGGGTTCAGACCTGTGGAAAAATTCTCATTTTTTCCTCTGGAGGGAATTTATCTTATGTGTATCAGAGGGATTATTGCGTGTGCATCTGAAGACAAAATCTGGCATAGAGTCTTGAGTTTGTTTGCATCAGGCTGAGCTGCAGAGTGCTGCATAGGGAATTGTTCATAGTACTAGGCAAATATTGGAATTGCTAGATTATAGACAAGAACCCTGCAGCAACAGCATTGAACAAAGCAGTCTTGAGCTTTGCATATTTAGATTTTCCTGCTACTGAATTCAGGCTTTGAGGCAATGTGTGATTGTTTTCTTCTGGGGCTGTTGAAGTTAGAATGCAAGGTCTTAATTATGTGCAAACTCCACCCAACTTAGAATAATTTACTACTGCTTATTTTGGTCTCTTCCTTGCCTTACGGAAGCAAAACATCCAGAAGATTTCCTGCCTCAAACATTTCCTCCTCCTATAAAATTTCTATATGATCATAGGAATATTTTTTGTTAAAGTTGTGTTCTGCCTTTGATTTCTAAAATGTGTATATGTGGCATACAGAATCACTGCAATAAAAGTATGACCAGCACAGTATCTCACTTAATAAATCAGTATATGACATGTGAGAAGGGATGGGGGAATTCTAAGAAGGGCATTCTATGAAAGATGCACTTGAAATATACCAAAAAGCAGTTTGAATGTCAGTGGCCAACATGATACTCTTATTTTTTCATACATAATTCAGTTAGTTCTCTACAACATCCTTGTTAAAGGTCTATTTTGGTCCACATGTTGTGAAAAACTCTGTCACAAGACAGGTCAAGATTAAAGGAAAACCAGTGAACTAGATCACACAGTTAGCCTGGTGGGGGATGCTGCAATAGCCTGCAGCAGTATGGGGAAAGGGAACAAAAACCCACTAAGGTACTTAGATGGAGGCAAGAAATGCAGCCATCACTAATTTTAAAACCCAGATTAAATATGAAAATGAGAAGCCACACTTAATATGTGAAAAAGATAGTCCACCAGAAGTCCTGAGGAGTTACAAGTGTCATCATTTTACACTTTCAAAAGGTTAGGATGTTTTTGCTATAGTAGGTATTCAGGCATTCAGTTCCAGAAAAAGCTTCAAGGCTGTGAATCTGAAGACTTCTCTTAGACATACATCCATCAATCTTTCCTTTCTGGAGACAACTTAAAACCAGAGGTGGTTTCTCTTATGTAATCTTCTTGTGATTATGGCATGCATTTGCAAAGAGGGATTTCTGAAATAATTTTCTATCTTTTTTCCATCCTGTAGTTTACATGGTGTTTCGGATGCAGTACTCTTGATTGTGTTTTTAGAGATGGTGTTTCACAGCATCTAAGTCATTTGACTGCAGCAGCAAATGAAGTTTTTAACCCAATTCTGTTCAGCTGACCCTGGGCCAGCACCAGGAGTCCAGTGTCTTGAGATTTCCCACGCTTGTGAGTTTTCTCTCCCTCACTCCCTTTTTTCATCTGGGTTTTCTAGCTAATTTCAGATTAATGTCTTTGGTGTCTCACTGGTAGTGCTCACTGATAGTCTCACATCGGCCCAGTGGATAAGTGTTTCAAGTCTATGGAATGAAGACTTGGAAGGTGGACTCAGCCATTAGCATGTAGGGTGGAGAACGGCTTGGCAGTCTGCATCATTCATCATGGAACTGTGCACAGTTATCATGGATAAATTCTTATTGCTCCCTATGCTTGCAGTCTGGAATACACATTGGATGGCACGGCATATTTTCCTGACCACTTCGTGTTCTTTCTGCTACTAAAAATTACCCATGTTTCATTGGGCTGAGCCATATAGATGCTCATACAAATATGCCATGTGAGAACAGTAAAAAGATTTGTTACCCTCGGGCTTCTTAAGCAGTACTGAAGCATGCAATGAAGAGAGAGCTGGGAATTTTTATCTTTACAACTTCTACTAGATGTGAGCCACAGCCAGCAGTACAACCTGGACAGCAGTTCAACCTGGATCAATGGCTCTATGACTTGGTCTCCAGCCTGAAGTAAGAAAGAAGCTTTGTGTGTTGAGGAATGGGCATTTGGCCTATGATAGTTATGGTTCACAAATTTAAAATAAATAAATAAATAGATAGATAAAAGAAGGTTTTACTATTCTCCAGGTCTTTTGGAGCTCTGTCATAGTCAATAATATTCCAAATTACATCAGCGTATCTTCAGATCTGGTGACGTACGTGTTTATCTGAGGATGCTTAAGTAGTCCAAATGCAGGACACAGCAAAGAATCAGAATCAAAGCATCATTAAGACTGAGATAGACCTAAAAGATCATTGATTCTAATGATTAATGCATAAACCATGTCCTTTAGTGTCACATCTACATGTCTTTTAAATACCTCCAGAGTTAGTGATCCAGCCCTTTTCCAGGGGAGTCTGTTCCAATGCTTAACAACTGAAGAAATTTTTCCTAATATCCAATTTGAACCTCCTCTGTGACAACTCGAGGTGATTTCCTCTTGCCCCATCACTTGTTGCTTGGGAGGAGGCTGACCACCACTAGGTTACACCTTCCTTTCAGGGAGCTGTAGAGGGCAATGAGGTCACCTCTGAGTCTCCTTTTCTTCAGATCAAACATGCCCAGCTCCCTCAGCTGGTCCTCATAAGACTTGTGCTCCAGATCCTTCACCAGCTTTGTTGCCCTTCTCTGAACATACTCCAACACCCCAATGTCCTTCTTGTACTAAGGGGCCCAAAACTGAACACAGGATTTGAGGTGCAGCCTGGACCTCTGCTGATTACAGGGGGATGATCTCTGCCCCAGTACTGCTGGCCACACTGTTTTTCATCAAGTGAAAACACCTTCATTTATGTACTATCTCAGGTCCCAATCAAGCTCATGTCTTGTAGCTTGACCAAGAAAAACCCAAGCTTACTGCTATGAATTTACTCGTTTTCCGCAATTGTGTGGAGTTCATTATTGCAACCTAAGGTAGAAATGTAAGAGTAGAGAAGTTGCAAGTTCTGCCCCCTACAAAGAAAGTTGTAAAATCTGGCATTACTTTGGCACTTTTAATATGCTAACATACATTGGCAGATACAGAGAGCACAGCATAAAAAGTTCTCAATTTTTTTTTCTTAAAGAGCATTCAGAATTATATATTTAGCAGTAATCAGCCCAGTCAACAGCCTTGAGCTAACATGTCTTGGAGAGAGATGACTGTCACACAGAATTAATTCCTTTATGGAAATTTATTATTTGGAATATAATCTATTCTAGTATTTACAGTTATGGAATTTTGTAACAGTCATAGTCAGTCAATCCCTCTCCTTTCAGGAGACGTATTCAATAAATGACAGCACTCCAGGCACTGTTACTTATTTCCTTACAAGAGAAAAAGAGTATCAGCAGTGATGATTTTGTCCAAGATTCAGACAGAAGAAATATATATGCATATATTTTGAAGCAGAAGCCTTGACTCTTCCTGATGCACTGAAAGATCTCTTTGAAATATATTCTGAATTATCTGAAATAATTATCTGAATAGTATTAAACCATTGTACATCCAATGTGAAGATGAATATGCTAATAAACTTATGAACATATTAAATACAAAATATAATAAATAAAGATATACATGATTTGTTTATTGATTGGTGGGTTATCCTGTCCACCAAAGAGCAGAAAAATCCAGAGAAAAGGGAAATTGGGGAAGTAGAAATGCTATCCTTTTCTTCTAATTTTTTCTGAGGAATATAAATAACCCTAATGAAAATACTCAGACATTGAAAATAATCCACACCAGTCTTCTTAATCAAACCAAATCCAAAGTTTTATACTCCAAAGAAAAAATATAACATAAAGACAATGCTTTAATAAAGTTTCTCAGACTGAGAAAGGGAGAGCAGCTTACTGGAGGTGAAAGCAGAAACCAGTCACATATTTTGCAAGAGTGGAAGAGAGGTTTCCACCATACAGGGAAAATGTTTACACAGCCTTTTTTCATAAAAAACCCCCCTGAGTTTGGTTGGTTTTTTTCAAATGCTCTGCATTATTAAAAGTCCCGAAAAGGACAAATTGAAATTCAGCTAAAACCACTACCATTTTAGGAATTAGAGATATAGGAAATTTAATGAATCTGAATGACTAGAAAGAATGGGTTTGGGAAACTGACTTTATGCCTTTAAACTTTTTTTTTTAAAGTTGCCTCTTGTGTTTTGCCAGTTTTTAAACTCTTGACACCTTCTTTCAAAAGCAGTGTCAAAGGTACCTATAAAACAGTCTCATAAGGAGGAGAGCTTTATAAAACAACATTCCCCAGAGCAGGACACTATCAGCTGGTTGATATTCATCACTGCAATTCGCAGACACTAGTTGAGTGCTATGTCAACAAAATCAACTTTTGCTCAGATAAAGACTGGTTTAAGTCTTTTCTGTTAGCTGGAAAATCATGTTTTTTCACTGTGTAAGTCTCTGCACAGCTGTAGAAGTCGCTTCCTTTAAACAAATATCTGTATTGCTATCTGTTTAATCAAAATGAAATGTAGTCAAATGATCTCCTAGTCTACAACAACATTTCCCAAATGTTGGAAAGTTAAATTAAACTTTCAGAAAATATATGATTTTCATAACATAAATTTTTTCCTGTTAGAAACTTTGTCTTGCAACTTTTTAAAAAATAATGCTTACTACACAATAGAAGACAGAACGTTATCCTGACCTGGTTTAAGTGGGCTTGAATGTAAGTCCAATTTTAAGAGACATAAAAACTGTAAATTTAAATGTGAATCTATATAGGAATTTATGTTAAACTGTTGCCACTTTTGCAAACCACTAAGAAACTTGTCTTTTTGTTCCCATACTCTCTGCATGTGCAGCCCTTTGAGCCATTTTCCTACTGTGAACCCTGTTTTTAATATTTTTTAAGTGGAGCTGATGTTTGTACTTGCGTGTACACTATGATGATGTAATATGATAGGCAGTAAAATCTTCAGATCTATATATTGAATTACAGATCTGTATTATGTTATTATTGTTCCATGTACACATAATCACACTTGATACAACTGTGCAGAAAAACTCCTGGTACTAGAATGGCATAGAGTTAAATAGAGGCTTATAAATTAAATTTTCATTCTTTCTGATAGCATTTGGAGGGTTATTGTCATCTCATACACAAGGGCCACAGCTTGCTTTTCTCCCAAGTGACTCTTGCCTTAGCAGAGGTGTTAATGTGATTTTGTAATGCAGAATTAATACATTTGCTGTCCATTCACATGGCCCTGTTCGGAAGTATCAGGGAATGTGTGTGTATTTCCCAGTGCACACCATTTATGCTGTGGTATTTGTAAAAGGAGGCTCCTTATTTACTAACCATTAGAGGCCCCAGTCAGACATAAGCGTTTCATTTGGCTTAACTTGAGACAATTTCCACAGCAGAGTTTGTTGAGTATAAAGCTGCAAAACAGAGCTGCTCTGCTCAGCAGATTGAAGATCTTACATGTGCAGAAAACACTTATGTCTTTAATGTTGTAATTAAATTTCACAGAAAGAGCCCTTTACAAGGGTGAAAACCAAACATTACTGACATCCAGGCTCTAAACTGCTGCTAGCAGCTTTCTTGTTTGCATGTTAGTGACAACTTCCAAATGTTGATGTCTGCATTCAATGAATTATCCCTGTTTACCCATTTTCCCACCTTTCACATACCAAATATTTCACGTTCTAGTGAAAAGGGCTCTTGCAACACAGAGATCAGATTGTTGCCAAGCACTTCATGTATTTATTTTGAGAATGGAACATATAGTTATTGTATCAAGACTCACTATTAATTCTCTGGCTTCTTCCTTGTTAATCTTCTGATCTGATTTTCGTCCCTGTTACTAGTAGCCACGTCCTCCATTTTTCTCAGATTCATAGTTGTTTTTCCATGCCACTTGAAGCAAAAAGCTGTGAGAAGAAAAGAGGTGTAATATGACTTTCGACACTCAGGAGTTGACAGTGCACTGTTTTGACAGACAAGATTATCATAACAGACTGTCTTTTGACTATCCATGCAAAACTAGTTTTGACCATTTACAGTTGGTGGTCGTTCACAATTTTCAAAGCACTCTGTGATTGACTGTCATGTTTAACCTGAGGTGTTTTGGAAGGAGAATTGAAAACCATGCTGCCCAAATATGACTACTGAGGAAGAAACAGAAGGCCATTTTTGAAATCTGGGATCCTTGTATGGGGGTAAGGGGAGTGAATCCAAAAGATTACTTTAGTCTAATTTTTGTAAATGACAATCTGTGTCTAAGGCGACAGTGTGCACCCACATCCTGAAAAGCCAGCAGTATCCTTGAGCTGCATCAAAAAGAGTGTGACCAGCAGTTCAAGGGAAGTGATTCTGCCCCTCCTATGTGTTCTTAGATCCCACCTGGAATACCACATCCACCTCTGGGGTCATCAGCATGGGAAAGATATGGATCTGTTTTAGCATGACCAGAGGAGGGCCAAAAAGATGATCAGAAGGCTGGGGCACCTCTCCCGTGAGGAAAGGCTGAGATATGGAGTGGTTCAGGCTGGTAAAGAGAAGGGTCTTTGAGTGCTTAAAGGGGGCTATAAGAAAGATGGAGACAAACTTTTTAATAGGGCCTGTTGCTGTAAGGCAAGTGGTAATGGTTTTAAATTAATAGAAGGTACATTCAAACTAGATACAAAGAACAAATATTTTAGAACCAAAATAAACATTGAGATGGGATCTATACTGCTAAACTTATATCAGAACTATTGGCATATATTTTATTATTAAGAATTACAAAACTCTGATGAAGACACTATATTGAAGGCTAAATTAAATCCTGACATGGCTATAGTGTCAATAGATGATAATTTCCCTATCATCAATGACTTTATATCAGTATTTAATTTAACTGATATCTTAAAAATACTGTTGCCTCTTCCTGAGGCTTCTATAACTTCTGTTCAGCATGTTGCAACCTTTTTTTCCTATGTAGTTATTTCATTTTTCATGTATGTGCAAATAGCTTCCTCTGGTGTACCTATATCAAGTGAAACACAAATTTGTATTGGCACCACTGGGCTTAATTAATCTTCTTTTTTCTCTCTTTTAAAGAAGATGAAGAGCAGTAATATAAGAAATAAATAATGTGGGAACAGATTTATTTCCCGAGTGAGAGAAAACAGACTGTCTCTCTAAGGGAGGAGTTAGTTTGGTCTGTAGTTTGTAAAACCTGGTAAGGTAATGGTCATGCCCAAAATAAAACTGGGGGAGAGGGGGTATAATAGAAGATCCAGGCTGAGAATGTAATTACCTAATTAAATTTCTGTCGTGTCAGCGCCTCTTTTTATATTCATCTTCATTTTATAGAGGATACAAAAGTGACAGTTATACACAGACAGTAGAAAAAAGCAGAAGGGAGCCAAACCTTAAGAAAATCTGTGGGGGTTAAATTTACCAAAGAGAAATTTTGTCTCCTTTTCTGTGGCCTATTGCCTTAGAAGCTTGTAGGAAATAGTAAGGAGAAAAACAATAGATAGACTTGAATCATGTTCATTTTAGGGCTTGAATTAAAAGCCATCATTTTGGTGTTACAGTGTCTTGCTTGTTTGACATTCTGTAAGCCAGAAATGAATCATTTAAATCTACTAAGCTCTCACAGAAAGGAGCTTCCCTGTAAAATTCCATTTGATAATTTTAGACAGTCTTTTATATTTTTTTTCTAATTCAATCAGGAGTCTACCTTTTTTAACAATTTCCTTCTGTCTGTTGCTCTAATTTGCTGCTTCCGATGGGCAAGTGATGAAACACATGGTTTTAACTTCTCTTTGTTAAATTTAGGACTTAATGAAGCACATATTATTAATACTGCAAAACTATAAGTGATGATGTTTAGCTCATAAAGTAATGCTCATTTTTTAAATCTTTTTATAGCAAATTACATATTTTTATGTATTTTAAAGGTTATACAGTGACTTAAAAAGATTAAATGAATTTTTGTTTTAAATAAAAAGGAAACATTTCAGAATTATACATTTCATATATGAGGGAATGGTAAAATGTGGTGGTAGTACATGAAAAGCATGAGATTCACAAGTCCTTATGTCACCTAATAGATTTCAATGACAACAGAATATACGTTTGTGGGTTACCCCTGGTAAGGAGTCAGGCCTCAGCCAGCTGCTCACTCACACCTCCTCAGGGGTGAATTTGTACAATAAAAGAGTGAAAATTTGCAGGCTGAAAAAAACTCAGTTTAATAGGGAAAGAAAACTGTGTGCACAAGCCAAGTTAAAAAAAGGAATTTATTCACTACTTCCCATCGTCAGGTAGGTTCATAGTCATTTTTAGGAAAGGAAGTCCTCATCATGTGTAGCTTTTTATTGTGAAAGCACCAGAATTCCTTATGTTCTCCCTTCTTTCCTGTAGCTTTTATTAGGAAGTATGATGTTATATGGTGTGAAACATCCCTCTGGTCAGTTGGGGTCAGCTGTCAGGGCTGTGTCCCCTGCCCATCTTTGTGCACCCCCAGCCTCCTCACCCGGGTGCTGTGTAAACACTGCTGAGCAGTAACCAAAACTTCCCTGCACTCTCAACACTTTTTTGGCTGCAAACCCAAAACAAAGCGCTGTGTTTTCTTAGTTTTTCTTAAACTTTCTTTAGTTTTCTTCTATTATGAAGAAAACTCACTCCATTCCAAGTACAAAGTTTCTGTGTATCATGCAAACTCTACACAGTTGTGGCAAATCTCATGCGATCAGCTCTTTAAGTAACAGCAACATTTGCAATGCGCTTTGATAACACATTGCAGATGGATCCTGGATGAGACCCTTGGGCCTTGACTAATGATGGGTATTAATTTACAGTGCTAAAATATAAAATTGAGGGAGTTCACTCTGATTTTCAGGGAGTTATTCTCAATATTTGTATGCAAATGGAAATACCTGAGCAAACAAACTTTGTTGCCTGAAGAATCTGATGGGCTTGACAAGTCCCTGTGGGAGGGTTTATTGAGTAGCCACTGACATACAGAAAGATGAACATTATAGACACAAGGAAAGGACTTGGTTCAAAGTCAATTTATACAAAATGTGTGAGTGGGTGCTAAGGCTGACTGTTTCCTAGAGGCCTCTGTCCTCAATTATACAGTGCAACCTGGATGCCACTTGATGGCTTGGGAACACATTGCACTGGGTTTTTTCAGCTCAGGAAAAATGTAGATGTAGATTTGATGTAGATTCAGACCTGCAGTGAGCAGTGCCTAAATCTGAAGATTAATCAACTTTAGCATATACTGTGCAAAACTGCAACTTTTTTATGCTTTCAGCAATAGGCTGAATTAGATGCATGTATTTACACCTCTAAAATTGTAAGTGAAACTTAAATTCAGACCTGGCTTTTACAGCTACTGTTACCTGTAGTTCATATATCACAAGGTTCTCTGTGTCCAATAATCCAAAACCTTCATAAACCTTATGAACAACTCAGAACTGGTCACTTTTACTAGTTGGCTTTGCTGTAATGAACCCTTAGGCTGTGAAATTCACCTAAATTATAAGTTTAAGAAGCTCTGAAAGTTTCTTCCCAGCACACGTATGTGAGTAAATTTTTTTATAAGCTGTCCAAGACTCATCTTGAAGGAGCACATAGAAGGAATAAAAAAGTTGCTATAAGTGATCTAGGCACAGATTTCAACAAAGTATTTTAGTGTCCAAAATCATGAAATTGATATACTGTTCTCCACCAAGAACTTCTTTCAGGCTGCCTGAGTGGTGGGTTATTCTCGTATGGAAAATGATTGATGTTTTTTTATGTGGGATGCCTGAAGGAATGATGGATCCCTGAATAGTCGAGGATCTGTGAGGTCCATGTGTTCCAAATATAACTCAGAGCCAAATCTTTGCTTTGGCCACACAGTGTCAGCAGGAAAAAACAAAACAAAACAAAACAAAAAAAACCCAAAACCAAAAAAATCCATACCAAAAAACAACCCTCCCCACCAATAAAAATAATTGTAGCCATATAAAAATTAAAATAGATGTATCATTTTGTTGCAGTGGCTGGAGGAGAATACCAGTGAGGCAAGCTCTGAATAAGAATCAGTAGTAAAATCTGTTTTTATAAGATAGTTGATTTAATTTGCAAAAGAGTGTAGTTAACAAATAAACTATTAACACCGTAAATTTGAATTGTTGAATTTATTTTTTAAGCCTAAACACGAGTTCCATGATATTATAAAGAACAAAGCTTAGGTGTGAGATACTTCCTGAATAAAAAAAGGTGAAAGTAACTTTGGGCAAAAGTTGGACAGCTTTGTTCCACTGTTGTACTCACTGGAGAGACAACCTTTTCTTTTATTTCAAATTGCTAGCTAGCTAAAGAAATTAGAAATCTTACCAAAATGCAGACAACCCTTTCTAAATATAAATCTTTTTCTTTCGCTAATGATATTTTCCTTTCTTTTTTATATATAGTACTAGAGTTACTTATGCACTTTAAATTGAAGTTTTGAAAAAGAGTTTAAAGAGTTAAGAAAATAGAACTTTAAAACAGAAGCCCTTTAGTGGCCTAAACTGTGTACAGCTGTGTTTTCTTAGGTGCAGGAGACTCATTTCTAAAACTGCCTTTTATGTTTTAGTGCACCAAAATCATCTGGTCAATGTGTAGATGTACATTTATGATACAGCTACTTACCTTAAGAAGACTGGAGGTGTTTAAAAGCTGAGTATGAATTTTTTTAGGAAAAGGGCCGCATAGACATCTTAATAAGAATATTTGAGAAACTGCAAGTATTAGGATCAAAATTAACTTTTGCCATTGATTTTGAAGGGAAAAAAAGATTTTTAAATGGATCTAAGGAGAAAATTCCAAACATAAAAAAGCATGATAGTAACATGTGGAACATGATCTGTAATCTTCAGCAATTGGCTACAATGCTTTCCTTTTTTAATCAGTTCCTCCTCTTGCTCCGATTATGTCTTTAGGCTGCAATTATTTAGAAAGAAGTATCTTGGGTTCACGCCTATCAGTACAGTACTTACCCTCTTAGTGTCACTAATATTAAAAAAAAGAAGAAAATCTGATACTTAGATTGCACTAGAAGTGCATATTTTATTATTCTTAGTGATTTCTACTTTTAGAAAAAGCACTTACGCTGCTGGAGAAACTGAATCTTTAGTATGGATGTTTTTTAAGACTTAACATTATTGAATTTGTGCTGAAGAACTGATCCATTAACCACTATTGTAAGGACATTGTCTATTTCTTATAACAGTGACTATACTGACTCAAATTAAAATTAACATTTTGACTATGTTCTTCTTTTACTAGAAACAGAGTGAGCCTTAATTTGGCTGTTTACTTTCCCCATTCTGGTTGGCCCAATGTTTTCTAGTCTGTGAAGTCCTAAGACATCCTATTATACTATCCTACACAGTATGAGCCAAATATTGGAGTTAACTGACAGTTCTATCGCTTTAAGTAGCTATTTTTACTTTCAAAATATTTTCCATTTAAGTAGCTAAATTGTTCTTGTTTTCACGCTCATAGTCATGACGTACTGTTTATTCCAAGATGATAATTAATCTATCCTCCAGAGATGTCAGACAGTGCTGCTGCCACTGTTGTTTACCAGTCTGTGTCTGTGCTGAGCTTTGTGTGTGTATGTGATTTTGTAAGGAGGCTGAAGTCATGGGGGAGATTGTGTTAGTGACATTGTGAATGAAACTTGGAATTTGTAATATCTGACTGATTTAATATTTCTAAATTTGAATTGTCAGTTGATGAGGAGAGCAAATTACAAGGCAAGTAGTATTTTTTGCTTTCATATAACTTCAACGCTGCTGTCAGCATCCTGTGGGTTAGATAGGATTGCCTAACCTCAGAAGTTGCACTTCTCTCAACTTTGTCACTAAAAAATAAGTGCTTTAACCCCTCAGTCACTTTATAAGTGGTTAGAAAAGTGGTTTGTATTTGTACAGCTTTAGTAATAAAAGTCACATTCAGGACATATGAATGATTTTCTTGGAACCAAAAACAAATGGGATCAAAGATGTCCTGTACCTTCTTCCCCTCAGTATTTCTGTAACTCTGCTGGAGGTTTCTATCCCCACACTTCTGCTGACATAAGTACATATTAAACAGCTTATTCGAATGAATATACAAATAATCCTTCTAGAAGGAAACATGTTTTTATTTAGTTTTGAGGTGTTTTAAAGCAATATTTGTTTTCCTTTAGCCTAGATAATTTCACAGTTCTGCCCGAGGGAAGGGTTAAACAGTTGTGTCTACATAACTGGCAAGAGAGAAGTGTGGGAGCAAACAGCTGACAATGGGAGGTGAGAAGTGATAATGATATAAACCTCTCTGATGCTGAGAAATATCTTTGATATATTTTTGAAGTATCTTATATCTTTGATATAAGCAGACTATTACAATCAAAAAAAAAGGAAAGTGGAAATTATTGGAGATTATGACAGTGCTCAGTAACACCAGAATTCCATATTTATAACAAGTTCAGTAGCAAATTATCACTGAGTTCATTTTGCCTGAAATAGACTGGACAGTGTGGAGTAGTCCATAGATACTTTCTGCCTTTCAGTATCATACAGTACATTATCCCTAATGCAGTGTAGATGTGAGCTGTGTTAAAAGAAACTCCTTCCCTTCTCTGCTCCTGCTTTTAGCTGCATGTGTCCAGTGTTTCCCTTGAGTCAGATCCAGTGACAGAAATCTAGCCCACCACTAAAAGAATAAACCCAAAGCAAACAAAAATTAGTTTTCCATTAGATTATGTTGCTGAAGTGACTCATCCTGCAGCTGTGGATTAGTTACATCTCATGCACGGAAATGAAACAGCAGCTGGGGCTGGGGAAGAGACCACCCTGCTCAGTGACAGCTCACAGTTTCTCCAAACATGCTGTCATGTTCTGGACGATGCAATCTCACCCTCAGCCCACTTCCCTCCCTTCCTGTCAGCATAAACATCTGTGTGGCAATGATTTGGAGCTAAAGAGCTGACCTGTGGTATTTCTAGTCTGGATCAAGTTTACCAAACAGTGATACAAACCCATGCCTTAAGGGAAAGGACAGTGCAGAGCAGGGCTGAAAGGCCAGGACTAAAGTGAAGCTGCCCTTCACAACAGTGTTGCCTTCTTGAAGTCCATGGAAAGCTCTGGATTTAGGATATAACTGTAAGGCATCTTAATCTAATCTAAAACACAACTGCAGCACTCATGCTGCATCTTCCCTTACACCTGGGCCAGTATTCCTGTGAGATGATGATGGCAACCAAGTTCAGGGAAATAATTTGTAAAAAAAAATCTATTTTAAAAATGGCTTTTTGACCATATGACTTCTCAAATCATCTCATTGCTTTATCACGTGACTAACAAAGGGAAACTCTGCTTGTGGTAGTCTTGATTTTAAATCTGTTCAGGCAGACAGTGAATTTCATCCTCAAATGTATCTACCATGGGTTGATGCAAGTAAGAAAAAAACCACTGCTCTGGAGCTTCCCTGGTGTCCCAAGTGCAAACAGCCACATGACTTTAGTATTTTTATTTTGGAGAGAAAAAACAATTTGACTAGTTCTTTCCTGTTTAGTGTCTCTCTTTTATGACACCTATAATTCTAGCCCTGCATTGAAAATAAGTGATAATAAAACTGAACAATATTTATCTGCCATTTACAAGTCTTAACACAGTGGAAGAATCAGTGATCAGAGTCTACATTAGTGGAAGAAGTAATTTTTCTGGTATAATTTCTTTATGCAGCCAAACACAGTGTATAGAAATGAGTTTCCTGATAATGAAGATGATCAAAATCATGCCTCTATAATATTTGTGCCTGGGAAAAGCTATTTTGCTATTAAAAAAGGGAGGCTTTGTTTTTCTTAATTGTTTCAATTAGTTCTGGGTAAATTTCTGTAACTCATTTTGGAAGGGATATGAATTCATAAATTGATTGTGAAAATATTCAGTTTGAGCTTTCCTCATGCCATGAGGTTATAAACTCTTTTGCCTTTTCAATATGCCAGGAAGTTTCAGACCCTTTGAAGGAAAATAAGAAAAGAAATTTCCCTTTTACTCCCACCAGTTGAAGACTTTCTGTATGAGGATGACAGATCTGAAGATCATTATCTTCCTGTAGCATGATGACACAAGGATGTTTCAAGGAACCCCTCCAAAGAGCAAGTGCCAGGAATACCAAGAGCTGGGAGTTCAGACTCTGGTCATGATGGATGCAGATAGGAGGGTGGGTGATCCTCTGGTTCAGAAATTCCTACTGGCTGGGAGAACAGCAAGATGTCTTTGGTGGTGTATGTGCCTGTGGCTGTAGATGCTGCTGACAGTCCCAGGGGACTGAGGGAGGCTTCCCCTTAGCCAGCAGATCATTGCTTTGCTGTCTGTAAGCTGATACATTTTGTTGCCTTTCTTTCTCTCTTTCAAAGATTCTTTTGAGATTTTCCTGCCCTATTTGTGAAGAAGGGAGAAACAGACAATCTAGTTTGGTGAGGACGGATCATATGCATGTGTTATTTTGAAGGCTGAGCCAATGTTGCAGACCAGACTCAGGTTCAAATGCAAGATAAGGATAGGAAAGGACTCCTCATGTAAGAAAATTACATTTATTCCTGAAACTGCAAGGCAAGGCTGCTTTAATGGTGCTAGAAGACCCTGGCATGGATCAGTTTCTCCAGAACATATCCTGTGCTGGTCCATCTGCCCTCTGACTGGTAAACCTGGGCAATTTTTTAAAATCTGGTGTTATCTATTTGGATAATTTTTCAGAGATAAACATTAAAAAAAAAAAAAAAAGAAAAAAAAGAAAAAAAGTTGCATTTAAGAAATGTCACCTGAAATTCTTCCAAAATGAAATATTTTTTGATTATAAGATAAAATTTTATTTTAAGTTTATTTCCTATTTTAAACAAAAAAATATTGTTTTAATGCAAAAATGCAAGAAAATGTTTTTAATTAAAATCTGCTCTCACTCAGAAAACTGTGATGGTAATAATATTATACCTGTATTTAATTTTTTACACGACTGAAAGTGTTACCTAAATTAAACCCAAACTGATGATTAATTTGGGATCTCTGAAGCTCCCTTTTTTACCCAGAAAATCCATTATTTTCTTCAAGACTCTGTACTTTCTTTAGAAAATTCACGGGGCACAGATATGTAACCCTAAGAAAGCAGACTGGCCTCCATCCTGTTTCATCCTTGTCCCCAGCAGAAATATTTCTGTAGGCACTTGTGGGATTGTAATTTCTACCCCAGTTTCTTTCCTCAGTGATCTTTCCACAGGTCTCTTTTTATGGAGATTTTATATGTGCATCCTTTAAAATAACAAAACAAAACAGAGAAGTTCCACAATTGATTCACAATCAGTATAATGTGCAGCTAAAATTAATTATTCTGATTAATCTTGCAAATTCATACAATTGTCTTACTGAGAGCTATAGTTTTTGTCTTTTGTTCTCTTCTGTTAAAACCTAAACCAAACAAAGAATGAAAACTCTCCAGTGCCTTTTTTGTGCTCTTCTAGCTACAAAAAGGAATCACATGTTAATTTTACTGCAGGACTTTGGACATTTTTTGGTTGGTATTCCTGACTACTGCATGTTAAATAGAGTCCATTGAAAGTATGGCAAGGAATATTTCGGAGTTCTTCACTATTGACCTGTCTCTGGTCTTTTACTAATTTCAGCTGAAACAAAGAGAAATTATGTTAAGTGCTTCTGGAAATCCTTCCTTTCAGAGGACTCAGAAGGATAGCTTGAGACAGTAGTGTTCTCATAAAATTACACTCATTACTCATTATTTAAAAAAAAAATAAATCTGCAAATTCTGCTCATTGTGGCTTTTTTACTTCCCTGAACAGAAGGATGAATTACAACTTCAGAATTTCTCCATGTATATTATTCTTTGCTCTTACAGTATTAATTTTTGCTGATATTTATCCTTTTTTCTTCTGACTTCCTTTGGTAAATAAATATATGTGAAGTATCTAAAAATTGCTTCAGTGGAACTAGTAAAAAGGGAATTACACAAACCCATTCTCTCCCCCAAAAAACAATCCCCTTGAAACAGCTAATTATTTTCATGTTTGTGGTCATCCCTACACTAAGACTCTTCTGAACTCCCACGGTTCTAGACTGTCTCAGTTTCTGACCTCCCAAATAAAACTTTTAGTGCAAATGCAGTGTCAAAAGACTTCTCCTTGATCTCTCTGAAAGGGCTCTTTCTTTTTATAGTTTCAAGTTCCTCAGCTGCAAATCTACTAATTACACAACAGATAATTGTGTCCATACAAAAGCTGCAAAACATCCCAGACTTAGAAATCACCTCAAAACAGAGGCTAAATCCCTTTGTAAAATGGCTAGTCTGAATAAAGAATTAAAATCATGGAATATTCAAGCATATTCATTATTATCTGAAAAGAAAAAAAATTGTTCTATATATATTGTGTTTGGAGCAGTAATGTAGTGACAGAAGGAATTCCCTCCCTCCCCCCCCCATCCCTGATTTTATTTTCTTCTAAACCTGTAAGAACAGAATTTAAACTTTCCTAAACTGACTGAAAATAGCACTCAACAGAGCCTGTCTCAGTCTTCCATAGACCATCCCCTGAGTATTTGTAACAATTGATGAGAGCCTTCTCCTCTCCAGGCTAAAGAGGCTCAGTTCTCCCAGCCTTTTCTTGCAGAACAGATGCTCCACATCATTAATCATCTCTGCAGCCCTTTGTAAGACTCCGTCCTGTATCTCCATGTCTCTCTCCTATTGAAAAGCTCAGATCTGAGCACAGTACTGCAGGTGGGGCTTCACCAGCGCTGAGCAGAGGGGCAGGATCACTTTCTACTGGCAGTTCTTTGTCTGATGCATCTCTGGACATCACTCAGCTTCTCTGGTGCAAGGGCAGGTTGCTGGCTAATGTTCATCTTGGTGCACACCAGGAGCCCCAGGCCCTGTTCTGCCAAGCTGCTTTCCAGCTGGATTGCCCTGAGCACATGTTGGTGCTTGGAGCTGTTCCTCCCCAGGAGCAGGACTTTGAACTTCGTTGAACTTCATGAGGTTCCTGTCAGCCAATTTCTCCATATACTGAGGCAAACCTTCTTTGCATGGTTAATACAGTAATTTTGGTGTTCCTGTGAAAAGATATTTCCTCACTTAGTGCAGTATAAATTATAAGATAATTTTTTGTTTCTCTTGAACCCCATTCTGTTTAAAGATGGCTTGAGTTTATTGGTGTTATGTGATAATTATTGAAATTCATGTCTTTTATTTCTATGGCTCTATTAAATTACGTTACTTTCCTTAACATTCTATTTTAATAACAATCATTTTGGGAATAGTGCAGACATTTGCAGAACTAATATGAGAATCAATTTTTCTGAAGGCCTTAGAAAAATTGTCTATTTCAAAGCCTCTTATAAAACTGCATTTGAAAATGGTTTTTCAATATTTTATTCTGATGTCCTAGTCTTCTAAATTCACCTTTCCAATCATGATAAAAAAGTACCAAGTGGGCTCTTTGACCTTTACTTCTAAAATATATTAAATACCTGATTATGGTTAAACGTAAAGAATGTTATTAGGAATTTATAGTGGTTACCACAGTTGGTGATACTGAAATGAAAATTTTGTAACACTGAAATCATTAACATGTCTAGGAAAAAAGGAAGTATCATCCTTAACCTTGCCAGTGGCCTAATAAATCCAGTAAGTTTCTAAGTAATGGAAGGAAAAATAAGTAATGAAAATCTTTTCAGTGCTTAATAACTTCATTCTTCTGTCTTTAGAGTTAATCCGTGTTTGTTTTTCCCCTGAACCTTTTTCCCAGTCACTGTCAGGTGCTTCACTTCCTGTAAAAATCCTGTCTTATGCACCCCAATGTTCAGAATGACTCTTCAATACATCAACACTGATATTTTTACCCCCCCCCTTTTTTTTTCTGAAATGGATGAGATTTTCTAGAGGATTTTTATTTTTGACTAAACCTTTCTGCCAGCATGACTATATACCCAAGAATTTGCATGCATGAATCTGTGTGTATATTCCCTTAGCTATTAATGCTTAGTTTTCCAAATGTTAGAAAACTTAACTTCTTCTTCAAAAAATCCCAAACAATATTAGCCTCTAGCCTTTACCCCCTGGAAAAAAAAAACCAACCCAAAACAAACTAGTAAACAACCAATCACATCAAAACTTGTAGAGAACCTGGGGAATATTGGTCATCTGCTATATGAGATGGAGTAAAAAAAAAAATCTTGCACGCTTCTGATTGTTTTTCTGGATGAGTTTAATAGTTTGAGACACCAGAATGTTCAGGATGGAGTCATTCTGAAGAGTGACATCCAAAAATCACAGTCATTCCCACAGCCCAGGCAGTAGTCAGCTGTTCCCACAGGGTGTATTAGCAAAACCTTTCCACATCAGCAAAGCTTTTAGATCAAATTTCACTTATTCAAAAGTTGTCTAACAGCGTTGCTGAAGAAAGCTTACATAACTGAGTGAATTCGCACTTATAGGGTTGTAATTTGAGTCTTTATGAAAGAACATAAACCCTCAATGCACAAATCCAAAAGCATGAAGAAAAATTAAAAGTATTTGAAAGGCAAAAATCTTTCTGTGGGTTTCCTCTATCAAAGTTAGACTAAATCTTAGCTGCTTAGTAATTTTGGATAATGTTTACAATTAAGAAAACTTACATTGGCCTATGTCTTATTTCACTTTTTTCTGAAGATTGTGATTAATCTTTCAATTTTTTGATCCCTTCATTACTGAACTAGTTACAAGTTATCAAGAACAATGCTGTTTGAACATGGTCATAGCAAAGCATGTGTCAAATCTGTTGTTGGATAAAATTTCTTTATCTTCAACTGAGCAAATTGCATGAAGTAGTGTTTAAATTTATTCATTTATCAGAATATATACACAGATGACTTATGCTGCTTGTTACTTTTTTATCTAATGTAAGTCATAGTAAGTCTACCACGTAATATGGCACTGTTATCAAGCTGAAGACTTATTAATTTATCTTTGCAGTTCTGTACAAAATAGATATTGGCCCTGGGTGCTCAGATGATAATAATAAACAAGCAAACAAATAACAACAACAACAACAACAACCATAACCATAACCATAACCATAACAATAACAACAATAACAATAATAATAATATGCAACTATTAAATAAATGTTATAAACACTACTAGACTATATATACTGCAGAACACAATGTATTTGTCTTTGTAAATAAGTTTCTAGTCTGTTATCACAAGCTGTGGGGAAAAATTTTGTCAATTTGTTACTTGCCATGCCTTATTTTACATTTTATTTTTTATAGGGGCTAGTTTTACATTTTCAGTTTAAGAATCACTTAATGTGGGGAACTGAGTATTCAACAGACTTTGGGTTGGACATGTTAGGTTTGAAAGAAACCTGAAGATTTAAGTATTCCATAGTACATACAGTGGACCCCCTTAGTTTTAAATGCCTCTGTTCCAAAACAACTGACCAAGTATTATAATTTTTAAAATATCAAGAAGTGAAAACAAAAATCTAAACCACCATTACTGGACCAGTAATGACTTCTTGAATGTGGGAAAAAACCAAACCCACCTCAACCCTGAAACATGAAATGTGTGAGTGCTGTCCCTTTCTGTATTGTGTAGTTGTTCTGGAACTTCATAACAACAAGAAAAATGTCACTCTTGCTTACAATTTCTATTCCAAATGTTTGAGCAGAAGAATCCAACTAGCATGCTTATCTCTCAAGTGCAAGCTGCTTTCCTTGCTTTTTCAGGTGCCAAAAATTCCAGCTGCCCAATATCGTACTGAGAAAATCTTCAATTTCCCCTGGCAGCTTTTATGAAACAGCAAACTTTATCAATTCTAAAAACCTTATAGCATATCTAAAGTTGAATGTGCCAGGAAAAGTCTAAAGCCAACCAAATAAAAGCTTAGGGTTTATCTTCTGGTTTGGCTATTCTTGCTCAAACTCATTTAAAGAGAATCCTCTTCTCTGTAGCAGATCTTAGATTGCTGTGAAGTTTTTCCAGAGCTGGTAGAATTGGGAAGTCTCAGTTGCATTGGGGGCTGCTTCTCTTTGGCGGCCACAGGCTTGGTTGAAAATGATTCTTTTTAGGGAAAGTGACAACAGAGCCCAATGTGGGGTTGCTTGCTTCCGGAATGCTTGGAATCAGAACCACTACCAAATTTCTCAGCTCCAGTAATGAGAAAGAGAAAAACTTTCTATTATTTTCTCAGTAATAGAGAAAAATTACAAAGAGAAGAATACAAACTGTGTTTGGATGGATTGTTGTTCTTTGGCTGGTTGGTTTCTGTTATTTCTAGGCTGCATGCATAGGGAATTTCTCTCTAGAGACTGTGCTCATCAGGTTTCTGTGCACACAGCTCTTCAGTTCTGAGTCTCCTATGAGCTTTTTGAGATAAATAGAAATTGGGTTTTATTACTGACCCAGCAGAACTGTTTCCATCATCAAATGTATAACTTCTGGTTGCACAAAATCTCATTGTACTACACCATTCATGTACTTAAAACACAGGATTTTATTTTCTGTTAGTCTGTCTCACTTTGATTCTCAAATGACATTTTGAAATGCATGAACTTTGAACATATGATGGCACTGTTGTGTAATCACTAAACTGTTTAGTGACTACATGCCCCTTGCCATGCGTGGTTTTGTTTATGAGAAAAAAAAAGCCAACACAAAACCCCTAATAAGGCTCCAGAAAGTAATCTTTATGGTTTTGTAAATAATCTTTTTTCAAGAGGTCATCTATTTTCACTCCATCCATGACTTTCATTTATCCACCAATATCTTGATCTGATTTCAGGCTTTTTTTCTTCTTTGTATTTTCAAAAGCATAGGATGAAATATTTGATTATTTTTTTCTTGTTTTGAGTGTTTACTATCAGCATACATCTGGCAGCTCCTGGAGGTTGATTTCAATGCCAGTATTCCTAGATGATTTTCCCAGCAGAACTCTGGGCCTGCAAGTGTGTGTGCACAACCCAGTGAGATTTTGTCATCCCTGGGGCCCCATCAAAACAACTTTCAGTCTATTTGCTCAAGAATGGTAATAGAGGTATACCCTGCAGGAAGCCAGATAGAGGACTTCCTGCCTCCTATACAGGAGCAATAAAAGGAACAGCAAAGTTCAGGGGATCTGGGAAGGTCAAGTGAAAGGAAGCTGTGCCTTTTCATTTTCTATTTAGCTGAAGCTGGTAAAGTCTGAGTGGATTGGCTTTTTTCAGAATTCTTGCTAGAAAAAAATAATCCAGCTTAAAAGAAAGAATTCTGGGAATCATAGTTCTCAGAAACTTTTTCTCTGTTCTTTGGGTAAGTTCACATGTCTTCAGCAACAGTAGCAAACAGAGATGACCCAGTTTGCAGCACTTTGTGTATGTTTCCCTCCAGGGAAACAGGAGGCAAGTACAAATAGTGCTCCTTTCCCCTTTAGTTGACTCATTAATAGCATGCAGCTCTTTGTTTTGTTAATATTATTTTTTTACCCGTGGAATACCTGTCACCCTCTAGCAGTTTAGCCTAGTGCTTCTGTCTGTAACCACTAGAGCATCATTTTCTGGCCAGTAGGTGTTTTATCTGGTGTTTAATTGCTTGGCTGGAAGATGACAGAAACAATTACTCTCATAAACTATTATGGAATTACAGAATGAGACAGGTATGAATAACAGCTTCTCTGAAAAAAAGAAGTATCTGGTTAAAGATACAGAGGACTATAGAGTAAGCAGGAGTCAGCAAATCGTGATTTTGAAAGATGCTAGAGAACAGAAAACATAAGCAGAAAAATTACTTATGAGTGATCTTCCCACCTAAGTCGAGATACTGTGCCCATTTTTGAGTGCTGTTGTTGAAGAAAGGGAGGCTGGCTGCAGGGAATCTAGCAGAAGCCGCAAAAATTATCAGAGACATACAAAACTTGGCTTCTGAGTATTAAGCAAACATTTTGCAGTTGTTTGGTGAAGATACACAGAAAAATAGAAATAAATGGATGATGAGAAATGACAAAGCTTTGAATGTTTTAGTTTGTGTGTTGAGTAATAAACCAGTTGGAAGTATGGCAGACACAGCTTTACTCTCACCTTCATTTTTTAATTATGCCTGTGTTTAGCCAGTGGCTAAACCTCCATTTCTGGTTGCAGCTAGGAGTGACAGAAATGGCTGTAGGTGTGTGATTCTCTGAGAAAAGTATATGAAATGGAGGGGAAGTTTCTTAATATCATTTAGACAACTGTATCAAAAATTCTCAATGAAGAACTAGGACTGACTATTTAAAGGAAATGTTTTGTTGGAAGGAGAACAGTCCTCAATGCACAATCGACTGAAGCAGGAGCTTGTGGTGGTGGTCATTTTTATCCTGCATCTGAGTGGCAGAAAGCAAAGACAACACAACTAAATTCAGCTCCATCAAGGATAGGAGTTCATTCTGTGTGTGAATCTATTTTCAATTTCTCCCACATTGCCTTTTTCTTTTCATCTAATTCAATACAGCATTTTAGGTCATCATGACCTTTATTAAAGGAGCTGTGTGGCCTCTATATAGCAGAGATTTGCTTTAATCTGCACTCCCTCAAATATTTTTATTATAACAATAACCTCCACTTTGGATAGGAAATTCCCACCCTACAGAAAAAAACAACTCTCGCAAAAAAACCCCAACAAAACATCTGTTGTTAAATAACACTGTTTCTATGCTTGAGAATTTTACTTTTTCATCTGTGTTGCATTCTTTTTCCCACGTTTCAGTGTGTTGTTAGATTTGTGTATGTGTTTTGTGGACATGGGGCCTTTATTTCAAGACCATATCTAAGCAGGGTGAGCTAGATTTGTTTCTCAGATATGTTCTGGCAATATTCCTAATTTTCATTTAGTATTTAATCTCCTGCAGCTCCTATGAAGTTGGAAGATTTTTGAAGTTTTTATATTATTGAGTATGTTATTTTTCAATATACTTCAAGCTTGGAAAAATCCCTATGTGCAAAGACACTATTTTAGTCCTCTTTGGGAATATATTCTTATTGCTCAAATGATGTAATTAACCCTAGCTCTTTAACAACACAGCCATCTAAGTTGTAAGGGTTGCTTTCCTTTTTTTTTTT